>JAZHYW010003745.1:0-114335 GCA_037355805.1 Ixodes ricinus | reverse complement strand
AGACTTTGCAGGCGCTGTTTGCGCGAACAGAGTATACCAGGCGTGAGAGACTAGATTTTGGAGGAAGCAACTTGGACCATGGACAGCTCTCGCGATTTAATGGCAAACACCTACTGTTCAGGTTAGGCATATGTAGGCAAGCGGGGGTGCGTCACACGGCGGACGGGATGGCGGGCGGAGATGCAGTGCGAAACTTGGGAGGCTCCTGCAGACATTCAGACACGTTTGCCTCCTCCTCGCACCTTATATTGAAAAACGAAGCCCTAAAACTACATGGTCTCAAATGAGCATGTGGAAACTCTCAAATCTAGGCTCACTAACTCAGCACCTCTATTTCATTTTTATTTTATTTTCATCAAAAAAATATCTTACACATAGCCGAACGCTCAGTATTCGCCCAAATGTAACGCTAGAGATCCGGATCAGACACCAAAAGTGTCGTATCAGGTGCTCGCCGTCACTTAATAAAAGATTTATGTAGCTATTTTCGGAAATTTTTAATGAGAAAATGGGGGCTGGCGAAGCCCACAACTACATAGGGATGAATGGCGTCGACTATCCGGAAAGGACCCCACATTTCTCATTCAAAATTTCCGAGAATCGCTTATATCGTTTGAATCGGGTAATGGCAAGCTCTGAAGCTTTGGCACCTGGTCAGGACCACTAGCGCTACGTTTGGGCGGAAGCGGGTGCTCGACAATCCGTAAATTATGTTTGCGGAGGAAAAAAAAAGTTACTGTTTATTTTTTGTTAGACACACCCTTAGAGTTGTGAGAGCAAGCGATCGGGAGGTCAACAAAGAACAACTCACCCACACTTCACTAAAAGTTTGCCAAATCTCAGCTACTTCTATCAGACCGCGTTTCTTCTGCAGCAAAATTCTTCATACAACGGATTTTTATACGACTACATGCTACGTTGATGACGAGGTAAACACCGCGTTTCTGGTCTAGTGCATACGTAACGCTGTCAAGCAGGGATCCTGGGTTCAATCCCCACCTGCCAGTTTCGAAATGGATTATCATCGTGCGGTCGTGTAGTACCACTGCTGCGGAACGCAGAGCTAAAGATCCCAGGCTTGCAGTGGTAGTGCACTAACAAAATATCTCATCTGCATCTAAGACACCAAGCGCCCATTGGAGCTCACAGACTTCCTGCAGTATAAACTGTTACGCAACCGCTCGAAACGAACACAACGAACACCCAGGCTCCATCACGAATGCTAGGCTGACGGAATCTCCATTGGAAATAAACCGATTTGGCAACCGTATCCGATGTCTACAGCTCATATCTGACATAAACACACACACATCACTTTTACTTTTGGTCAAGCAGTAAAGCGTACCCACACACCGACAATTTTAGAATCAATACGACCGCGATATTGATATTAATTAATTAATGGGCTTTCACTCACCTATCTCTCTGTCGAACCATCATGATCTCGCTACCAAACGTTCAGTGCATCGGAGTTGTCAAAGCTTACACCAACACAGCGCTACGAAATACACAGGTGTCCTCACTGACACACCTCCGCAGGCCGACGTCTACAGAGGTACTGCACTCACTCCTAGAGCTTTGCGAAGGCACGAATGGGGCCAGTGGGTTCCCGATAGTAACTTGAAATGGCTCCAGCTGATCGTTCATTAACCTTAAATTACCTGGTACGCGAATAAGCAGTTCGATTTCTCGTATTTACAGCGCACTTCCGAACAAGAACAAGGGCGGCCATTGCTACTGTCGCGGCGTTGCCAACTGAAATTTTGGTTCTTCTAAAAGCAGAGGAAGTGGCGAAATTCACGAAGTAGTTGATAAACGTCAAAACACATTCTTAACATTAGATATCTTTATACTACTCGATTTGTGCGTTTTAAAAAAATTAAATGCTGCGATCTTTTTTTTTTTTCAGCCGTGTGGATGGATGGATGGATGGATGAATCCTTAGGATAATTGGTAGCTTGCGCCACTAGCCATTTTGTTTACCATTTTGCGGCTATATTCACTCGGCAGTGAAAAGAAAGTGAGGCTATAAAACCCCCTTGCCATCAGTTCATAAGAAAATACCTAGTTTTCTCTCGCTTTCTGCCACCATTCACTTAATCTTTGCTTGGTAATCTTTTTTTTTTTTTTTTGCGCCATCTAGCGATTGAAGCAGGAAACATCGGGTATGCCTGGGAGTGGCGGCTGCCTTCTCGCGTTAGCCTAGTGTCTGATGCAAGAAATGCTGGGTAGGATAGGAAGCTGGGGAAGCCGTGATCACATAACATGTCTGCTATGGCAGAAGCTTCACGGCTTTTGTGGGCCAATCGACACGTGCCTAACGTATCACCGGAGTCTGCTTTTATTGTGAAGCAAGGACGGCGCCAAGGGGAGGCGAGGGGTTGGGGGGGCCTCCTTAAAATTTCTTCTGCCATCCCGAAATGAAGCAACCTCGTATACAAATAATTGCCTACGACGTCGGCTTGTAGACCCAGTGTAACGAGTGTCCAGCCTTTAGAGCCGTTCATGCCTCTTATTTATTTATTTTTCTACTAACTTCCAGTGACGGGTAGTCGTACTGCGGGCGAGTAAGCTATCAAACGCTTTTGAAAAAAGCAAGTTCCCTTTGTGACACCTGGTGACTTTTCTCTCCGTACTCCATTATGTGGGGCTTATCTTCAGCGGAGACAGGAGACGTGGACAAAGGCGAGCTTAGTTAAAGTCAGTGTTGGGTAAAGTACATCTAAAAGGTACTTCAAGTAAAGTACACAGTAAATGAGACATGATGTACTTTAAGTAAATAGTAAGTACACTAGGTGCAATGTACTTGAAGTAAAGTACTATAAATAATGTACTTTAAAAGTAAAGTAGAAGTATTTTAATACAATCTTTCATGATGTCCTTTCATTCCCCTATACAGGGATTTTTTTAACTTGTATGCATTGCCCAGGGGTAATCAGGGTGCAAGACCTATTTTCAAAAAACAGCGGCGAATATTTGGTAAAGTCAAGTGGCCACAGTTGTTATTCTCTGGAATGGAGCGGAATACAGAATTCCGTCTTTTGAGTTTGACACCCCTTGCACTGGATCATTGCACCCAAGGAGTTAAATGTACAAGGAGAGAGCATGGCGTCAGCCCGTAGCTTCCGCAAGCAATCCTCTCATAGGAAAGTATCCTCTCCTTAATTAAAAAAAAAGTGAGTGTGCAAGCGAGCTGGTGATAATTAATCATAACGTGACACCTGATATTGGAGTGTGAAAAAATTAAGGAACTTTCAAATAGAAAGAAAAGACAAAAGAGAATGTCTCAAAACATTGTGACGTGTTCTCTTCTATTGTCTTTACTTTGACTTGAAAATTTAATTTTTTTTTTCGTACTACAGTCTCAGGTGCTACATTACTGATTAATGTTGCTCTCCTGATATCGTAAACCTCCTTGCTTGCGCTGACCGACCGAGAAGTAGCGAGATTTCAAAGCTACGGAAAAGCCGCCCCCAGAACAAACGGAGCGATGCGTCGTCTGCTCACGTTTCTGGTGAGAGTAGAATATTCCCGGACCGTCTCTCTGGTAGGAAAGCAAAATTTGTTTGAGCACAGGTGGCACCGCGCGTTGCATTATGGGACGTTTCCCATAGTGATGTCACGAGAGTAAAATTTTCAGCTAATTAATTTGACAAAAACATTTTTCGCTAAATTTTGTGGGAAATTGTTTTGCTAAAATTTAGCGGGGAAATTTTATCATTCAATTTAGCGGGTAGCGGGAAAATTTTCGCTCAATTTAGCGAAAATTTCCAGCTAAATGGGAGGAGTGGGAGAGGAGGAGGGGGAGGAGGTACGTGGGAGCGGGGACATACCCACCTCTCCCTACCCTCCCCTTTTTCTCCTCAAGAGCTGCGCTCTAATTCGGCGATTACGAGAATTATAAACGTCTTTCATCTTTTCTACAGCAGCCTCCATTGATCCCGGAAAACAAGAATCAGAGGCTGTGAACACTGACCCTGACGCACGCCGCGCGAGATAAGTGTAGCTCGGGGCTCCAGGCTAGTTTTAATGCGAAAGCATTAACTGTCCCATGGAGCGAGCCGACGTCATCAGCTTTGAAACCGCACCAAATTCTCCAAGTGAAGCCAGCTCCCAGCGCTCCCAGCTATGAAACCACGCGAAAAGCCTAGTTTCCCCGATCCCAAAGTAGCGGAGTAAAGCTGATGGATTTCGGCTTCGGTCACACTGGCTGGCGCGCGTCGACGAGGCTTCAACTGGCCGCTGCGCGTCCGGTTTCAACGACCGCCACCCCATGGCGCTGCGTGTCCGTCAGCGCGCGGGACGAAACGTCCAAGGTCAGAGCGGCGGGGAGTGGGCATACTCTGCCGTGGGCGCAAATGCGCTGCAGACGAAAAGGGGAGCGGAAGAATGACGTGCATGCTTTCGTATTCAGCACTCATAAGTGCTTAGGTGTACCTCGAGTCTTTTTCGAACATCTTAAAGTTGTTTTAATCTAAAAAGCGCTGGTATTCGTTAAAAAGGTCACTCACAACAACGTCATACACGTTTCTTAATAAATAAACAGTTTTTAATCGGCATAGATGCGAACTAACATAGCCACTCCGTTCTTTGACACGGCGTCGTCGTCTGCTCGCATCCTACCAGCTCCGTCACAGGAGGGAGCCCGCGAGGTGGCGCCAAGCAAGGAAGCCAGGAATTCAGAGTTTGCGCGTTCATCCCCGTAGCGCCGTCTTTCCTGCACAGCATGTTGATCCTGCTCCTCACGTGACTGAATTCGGCGAATAGCGGCGCCGCGCGTTCGAGGCGCGCGGCGCGCTCAAAAGCAGGGGAACGTACTGTCGGGGCGCGTGCAACGTCTACTTTCCTGCACGGCACTTGATCTGGATCCTCACGCGATCGGATCTCGGCGAATAGCGGCGCGGCGGCGCGCGGAAAACAGACGCGCAACTCTGACTCCCGTAGGGAGCCTGTACAGGAACTCTCGAAGCTACCAAACAGCCTACAGAACTTACGACCGATATCATTGACATCTAACTTATGCAAGATTGCAGAAAAAATGGTGTCGGCAAGGATCACGTGGATATTATACAACTCTCTATTTTCTCCCACATTTAAATTATTGTCATCTGGTTTGGGGAACCACAACATTAACCAACATAAACAATCTTCATGTCCTTCAAAAAAAAGGCCATACGGAGTATCGTCAAATGTCCCATATGATTCTCACTTACATCCTTTTTTAAGACTGCATATCATTCCAGCTACCAACCAGTATGACTACACAGTAACACTGAGATACACAGCGAGCAGTAAACTGAACAATCCTTTATTTCAAGAGATCGCTGGTCTATGCTACTTCTCACCTTAGCACGGACTAACTGGCTGTGCAAGCGCGAAGTGGCTTGCTTCACGACTGCCTTGACTGGAGCACTCGCTGCACGAGCGATCGTGCAGTTGCCGAAGACTTTATCCAAAGCAACCCAAGCTCGGGCTTTTGGCACGCGTGGCTAACAATACTCCATGCTGAGGTTAGACGAAGTATAGCACGAAGTATAAATTTTTATCCCACTCGGAATGATGATGTCTGGAAGGTACCGTACAGAAGAACATGGTATAGAACGCATGATGTTGAGACACCACCTCCGATCCTTATTGAATAATCCAAGGAGCAACAACTTTACCATACAAACACTAACACCTCGCGCCATCAAAAAGTATGTCTCCCTTATGTCTGTCTAGTGCCTTGTGACATCAGTGTTCTATTTCCCAGTTACAAGTGTCTACATGCTTTTCTCACTCGTCTTCCTGCTGCATGATTATCGATTTTGTTTACATTTTGTGACAATTTGCTTATCTGCCTCCGGCAGAAAACGGGGTGGGGCCCAGTCAAGCCAACATGTGTTGGCTTTTTGCCCACATGCCCCCGTCGTCTGTACATATAGACGAAACAAACTGATTCTGATTAGAACATTGCAACAACGCCTTCCACCCGAGACAAACAGGGTTCTGCCCAAGTCTCTCACACATGACAGCCGAGCCCTCATAAAGAGCGACGTGCTGCAGGAACAACCTGGCTACAACCCAAAAGTTATCGTAGCCATTGATCGATAAAAAAATAATACTGTACCGTATTTAGCAGCTATCAAGGCTACGGAAAAGAGAAGGCTGAGGAGAAGGACCCTCAACTTCGTCCGGTCTTTCCTAAACCACAGAGAACACAAAGTTGCTATCAGACAACACAACAGAATAGGAGTCCCGCAAGGGGCAGTCCTATCACCGACCCTCTTCAACCTCGTAATTGCGGAATTGGCGGCCGACGACCTCGAGAGTATCGAGGCACTCGGTTATACCATGTACGCGGATGACATCACAATATGGACGAAGAAGGAGAGCTGAATACACAACAGAAGATCCTGCAAGAAGCGTCGAATTACACACAAGACTTCGTTAACCACTGGCAGAGGCAACTATCGGAAGAAAAAACCAATTTCGTACTCGCTAACCAACAAGGAGGCAATAAAAAATGCACGAGCGAACGCAATTTTACAAACAGATACAACACCAGTCAGGGCTAAGGGTGCTCAGGGTATATTATGACGAAGACGTTGGCGCCAGTACATGGCTAGACAAGACGCGACATCACTGGAGAAAGGCCATGGGTCTCATCAAGGGAACAACAAGCAAGTCATGGGGCAGCAACGAGAACAGCATAAAAATAATGGTTGAATTCCCAACGGCTTCTAACACAACCATTTACGAATGACCAAGGCGCCCAGGAAGACAAAATCTAAACTCTCAATAAATATGCACTGAGGATTATCACGGGACTACCAAGGACGACCACACTGAAAGATCTATACAACCATTGCTAAGTTGAACACCAGTTGAAGAAGTTGCGAAGGAAGCGCAAGTAAGCTCAGCGTCTTAGACTTGAAAATACAAAAAAAGGAAAAGACTCAGAAGAAATCGGCTACTCGGCTGAATGGGGGCACCTGATCTGTATCATTCCTCCCCACCTTGGGAAGGAAAAGCGATAACAAGCAGTGAACCAACACAAAAAAAAAATCAAAAAACGCAAAACAACAAAAAATAAAAAAAAAATTGCAGAAAACAAAAACACACAACAAAGTTGAAACTATACTGGTGGATGACGAGAGTGTCATATATTACACGGTCGCAGCCAAGGGAGCACACCAAGCCACTAATGCTTTTTGCGAGTCGAGCGAGCTTAGCCCGGTCGCCAACTTCCAAGGTAAGCTAACGAGATAGACACAGTCGACGCGAAGAGGCTCAAAAATAAATCTTTAAAATCCCCCCCCCCCCCCAAAGTCTTGCATCCTTTAGTTACGGCCGTTGGAGTGCCGGCTCCGCAATGAGTCCTGCGGCAAGGAAAAGAATACACGACAGGAAAAAACGGGACCTCCACCAGACGACCAATGCCTCGAATGCCAAGCCCCGGCAGGTATACATCACATGTTCTGGGAATGCCCTAAACGCCATCGGCACAGGCAAGATTATTTAAACAAAATTCCCAGTGAGCGAAGGCCAGCAAGCTGGTCAGGACTCAGAATGGATCACTCCAACTGGAAAAGCGGAGCACCACAAGAAAATCCATGACTCCCTGGTGGACTTCTTCAAGTCTGTAGGTCTGTCCTCCTAATCGAAATTACTCTCATCGCCCTACCTCACTCCATCATCCCCCGCCCCAGATGACTTAAAGAAAAGCTGAAAATATATATATATATATATTTTTTTTAATAGTCAGTGCTTCTTTTTTGGTTTAGCTTTGGCTTTTTGGCTTAAATGAATTAAAGAAAAGCTGAAAATATTTTCTTTTAAATAGTCAGTTCTTTTTAATGCGAATAGCATTTTAATGCGAATAGCATTCTTTGGATACTTCACGCACTTTTCGTCTATGTATCTATCTATCTGGCTATCTAACCTCTTACGCCGCGGGTCTATAAATAAATAAAAAAAGACCGGCGCCGGCTGGGATTCGAACCGTTGACCCTTTCAGCAGGCAGACGCGCTAACCACAGAGCTATGAAGGCAGTCATTCAACGCACTCTAAACGGTTGTTTATATCTTTACCATAGGACGCGCTTTACAGCGCTGTCACAGCTACCGGTGCGCGCGCGTTCCATGCACGAGGCTCATTCCGCTCTCGTGAGGCTGAGCACGGCCGCTAGCATCACCTCTCCCGAGCGCGGGAGAGGGTGATGTAGCGGCCGTGCTCAGCCTCACGAGAGCGGAATGAGCCCTCGTGCATGGAACGCGCGCGCACCGGTAGCTGTGACAGCGCTGTAAAGCGCGTCCTATGGTAAAGATATAAACAACCGTTTAGAGTACCGTTGGTTGAGACTAGCTGAGACGCCAGAAAGTCTGGTCGGTACCATTTTGAGTGTTTGTGCGTATGGCGCGTGCTTTGCTCGCCTTCCTAAGTGACACAAACGCACGTGCTGGGCTGCGGAGATCGTGCGCAGGGCTGTGAAAGTGTCAACAAATTTAGAGTCGCCTCAAGAGTGGGCTGGCGTATCTAGAGTGTGCCGGCCACCTGACGAACGCGCATAACTCCGCACCGTTTGATGCTACTCGCATTAACGTAGATAATCATTCCCAAAGGATGAGTTCTGCTGACTTTTAATTTGTGATTTGTATTTTGTAAAGTCGGCAGATTTATTTTAGTTATAAAACATTCACACTTCGTGTTCCTCTCCCCAGTTTTCTATATATTCAACGAAAGAAAATGTGAATCTGCTTGAAAGCTTTATCTCTCGAAGCATCTGCTATAGTACCCATATCTCTTGGGCTAATATATAGCAAATAAGGCGGAAATGAGTTCTGCCTGGATATTTAGGGCTCTCACTGCCTTGCAAAACAAAGGTGAAGCCTCACCCGGTATTATTTAGCCATAGCCGGGCATCTTGGACCTAAATCACCAAACAAGTGCCACAGTTTGGGTTTGCGGATTTGTTGTTTGATATTACCCGGAATAATCTCCTATCCAATGTCAAAGTTAAGCTTCGCAGCCTGGTTAGTTGGTTGGCATCTGCAATATTTGAGCAGGAATTTGCGAGTAAGTGCAAGGGTTAACTTACGAATCTGTAAATACCTGGAAATAAAAATGGGTCTGTAGTATATCACAAAGGCTGTCGAAATGCATGGCATGTATAGGTCACCTTTGTCAAGCTGTGCCAGTCGTTCTCGATATGCCGATGTTTATCTGACCCGTCAGGTGAGGGAATAATGGGGCATTCTTACACCGTGGTGTCTTGTGACATCCCAGTTGAACGTGAGGTCACGTAGTCACGTGACGCCGCATTTTCATGTGATGTTGAGATATCACATGAATTGACGTAACGGCTCCACGTTATCGAGGCACATGACGTCGTTGCGTCACGCGACATAAAATCACGTGATCTCAGACGCCACATCACAGCGTCACGGTATGTCATGTGTGCGCAAGGGTCACGTCACATGATTTCAGGTCGTGTGACACAATGACATCTCGTTTCATTGAGGCTAAATGGGGAACGGACACGGAAGCCCCAAGGGTTTGTCATTTAAATTTAATGCATTTGGAATTTCCTTCCAGCTGTGTGATAAAAATCGGGTACCTCAAGTATCGCAAGGAAGTGCTAAAATTGGGAGGTGCGGCACGATCCGTACGTTTCCTAGATATTGCATTGTGACTGAAATTTATTCGCTAAAAAAGAGGAAAAGATTTAGCGAACAATGATACCAATCGAATTAGGCTTTGAAAACTGGCTCCGTACCAGAATTGGTTGCATTAATATCGGAGGAGAGTTTTTCAGTACGTGTTACGCTAAAGATAGTTACACGTTGTTTACAGTTATCGAGCAATTATGTAAAAAAACTAGGGGTGTGCGAATATTTGAAATTTCGAATACGAATCGAATATTTTCCTTATTCGAAACGTATTCGATTCGAAAATTGCATATTCGGAAGTTCCCGAATATTCGGCCAAAACCGAATATTCGGAAAAAACGGCGAATATTCGCCAAAACTGCGAATATTCGAGCAAGTAACGAATAACTTGCCTGCCGCGCATTCGCCTATGAATATGTTTATTCACTGAGAAAGGCGTATGATGCGTGCGTTATCGGTCTAGTCTGTTTCTATCTGTCCGATGGCAGCAAGACAGAATCAGTTTCGGTTTCTTTTTTTGGCTTAGCTTTTCCTGGAGGATCTAAATATCACCATCATTTGTTCTCAAAACGACACTAAACGTGGAAAAAAAATCGAAAAATATGCAGCCGCTTGCCGCCGCCGAACGTCATTGGATGAAATGAGCAAGCGCGATTCTAATTGCATCTGACGCTCAACTGTCAACTGGAAATCCGTAGCTCGTTTCGTCTCCCCTTTACGTAAGCTCCTCGGATTCGCTGAGGTGCCTCTATCTTCTGTAGAAAGATGCCCGGAACTTCTGGACTAGCAACCGTTTACTGGAGATAAACCCCTTCTTCTTCCACACCCACTTATTCAGAGATATGCGACTAATGGGTGTGGAAGAGATGTTCAGTGAATGGTTGCCGGTCCATCAGTCTATATATATGTCTTCTTTTCTCCCCTTCTCTTCGTGCATCTTCCTACGTTCAGGTGGCATCTTTCAAATACATGAATCACCAGCTATACTCCGTTTCACCTTATGTTGTACCGCAGACAAGTCTAGAAGCGCGAGCTCATAGTGTTGGCAGGTGCCCTTGTTGCACGAGAGCTTGTGCCGCCGAGATGTGCCCTAGAGCAAGGAGCTCGCGCTTGTAGCCTTTCCTGCGGTACATCATAAGGTGAAAACAAAACGTCACGTATTGTCGATACTGAGCTATAAGCTCAGTATCGACAATACGTGACGCTGACTCCTGCGAGTCGAGAAGCACGCACTGCACGCGCGAGCTAGAGCCTCTCGTGACGTCATGTTTTCCTTCTAACTTTACTGCCCCTCCGGCTGCCGCGGAGGGGCGTGGTGTCAATGCAACTTCAAAGGCGTCTTCCTAGGTGATGTGGGCATGAAATAGCCTACTTTTTGTGATAGTCGTGATGCTTGGAGTCGGATTGAAACAGATCAAGTGTTTTTAATCAAATTCAAAACCGCCTCTCGGTGTAACTTTCTGTATTAAACATTTACTCATTCATTCCTTTCTCTGAAAAAAAAAGAAAAAAGAGCGCGTTTCTTTTTTTATATTTTTTTATTGGGGCATTTGTTTGTAAAGCCCCTCTATCCTGGGAAAAGTGGCGCCATTCATTGTTGTGGAAGGGCTCGAGACACGAGGCGCGCGCCACTTCTGGGAAGAACATGGCGTCTGAAATCTAGCTCAGTGCCAGACATGTACACGTTACCCCAAAAGGTAACTAAATACCGTTACTCGTTACTTGCTCAAGAAGTAACTAAATACGTTACTCGTTACCGATTTTCAAAAGGAACGCGTGAGTTACCTCAAAAGTAGCGAGTTACTTTTCACGTTACTTTGACGACCAGTACACCACTGTTCTTGTTTCATGGTTTATTGTTTTCTTTTTAGTAGTCATTGCCCTTACGCAGCAGCTGCCTGTGGTAGTTTTCACCAGTTATGTTTCCCCGCTTCCTTGAAGATTCATCTCCGGCCACGCTGAAGCGTCGTTCTAGTGACCCTGTGTTTGCAACCTCCGGGTTTACATTCGGTCCGTACCCGGTTCTAGAAAGTTCACGCAACGAACCTGATTGTGCTCGCTGGGTGAAGGACATTCCCAGCTGTAGAGTTCAGTACAGCAACGTATATCGCTGGACACGTCAGTCGAACTGTTCAATTGACGCGTTCAGCGATATACGTTGCTGTACTGTCATACTGTTTATTTGTTTTTCGGGTTGCCCGTCTGCCTTTGTCGCAATAGACGCATACTCAGGTTAGAATTAAAACGACACCATCTAAGCGGTGTTGTACACGTTACTCCTCAAAAGTAACGAGATACCGTTACTCGTTACTTGGCCTTAAAAGTAACTAAACACCGTTACTCGTTCCTTTTCTAAGAATGTAACTGAATACGTTACTAGTTACCGAAAATAGTAACTAGGTACAAGTAACTCGTTACTTGTAACTGCGTTACGTACATGTCTGCTCAGTGCCGCGCTGTGCCGCCATGACCTTCCCAAGGGCTGCACGTCGCACGTGCATCGACGCACCTTGCGCTACTTTTAAAACGGGCTTTATTTGTTTGGCGCTGCGTGCGCCCCCATCTCTTTACAGAGACCACGTTCTTTCGCGATTTGACAGGCTTTATAATATAAAGGAGGCTATAGGCCCGTAGCTCTCAAGTTTTGAGCAGCGCTCAAGCGAGCAAAATAGAATATTTGCTCGCATTTCGAACGTGCGTGATAACGCTTCCCACTACAGTTCTTTTATACTCCGTTCCATTATAAGTGCCAGCGTAGCCGAGGCTACAAGAGCCGAGGCTCCGAACTTTCAGCGTTTTTGCAAGTAGCTTCAGCTTCGCTATCACGTAACGTGAAACATGCGGGCTCACGGAAGCTATGAAAGAACGCAATAAAATAATAAAGCTATGTTGGGACGCTAAAACCACAAGCTAACTAATTTTTTTTTTTTTAATTTCTGAGACGCTTTGTTATCGCGCGTCCACAGATGCTGACAGATGCTTGCATTCGAACGTGGCACGTTCAAAATCGAACGTTACAACGCCGCCTGGATAGTGCCGCCAGCATAACATGGTCGCGTCTTGCGGACGTTTAATCTCATATTGGATTCGGAGGAGTTGTACAGCGATGGGTGTTATGGGCTCTTCCCTCCACTGGAAATGACGTCCCTTGTTGATGCTGTAGTTGGCAACGTTGTTTATCGTTGTTGTAATTGGCGATGTAGGGCATCCGTCGTCGATGTTGCCGAACTCTTGAAAAAGCTCGCCCGCCACCCTTGATGCTCAAACTTGGGTCTGCTGCGTGCGAAGTGGAAGCGTTACTACTACTAAACTACGGCACAACTTTTTTTTTTTTTTTTCCACGGCGTTAACACGTTTTAGAGCGCAGCTTTTAGGCGCCCGTTTCCGCGTTTCGCGGCGTCGCCGTCGGCGTAGCCGCCCCGCTAAATTTAGCGGAAAATTAAATTGGCGTTGAGGTCACGTGACGTCAATTACCCCGCTAAATTTAGCGGGGAAATTGACGTCAAGTGACCTCAACACCAATTCAGTTTCCCCGTTAAATTTAGCGGGAAAATGACGTCACATGACCTCGTGTCACGTCACCCATGAACAAATTCAGCGGGAGGAGAGGAGGAGGAAGAGGATGAAAGGAGGAGGAGGAAAGGAGAGATGAGGGACATACCCTCCCCTTCTCCTCCTCAAGAGCTGCGCTCTAGTTTAGCACTACAGACATTTGTAAACGTCTTTAATTTTTTTTTGTAGAACCCGATGCCCATTGCACGCGCCTCTCTCGAAAATAAAACAATAAAAAAAGCCACTGTCAATGCCAAGAACTCGTGTTGCGAGATGCGCTTTCACGCGTTCCGGAACAAAAAAAGAAGCAAAAGTGTTCCGGACCAAATGCAACAAACCAAAAGCGTTCGGAATAAAACACATGTACATTTTGTTCCGAACGCCGACGCCCAACGACTTCGCCGTGACGTGTCGCACCTATCGCTGTGACTGAACTGTAGATTAACACAGGACTGCTAATTGTTTTGAAAAAAATATTTCGAATGTTTTCATTTTTTGCATGCATTATTGCGATAACAACAATTACTTCTTGTTTAATATCTAAGCAGATGCCCACATGCAATAAATCATATAAATTACTATTTTTTTTTAATTCTTGATTTGCGCTATCCTGAGAAAGTGGAAGAAGAGCAGGCACAGCCAGTCGGAACCTGCAACGTTCAAAGCTCCCCGTTAGAGCTTTTCCGACGTGCCATGGCCGAGCTGCCCAAGCACTGTCCTGCTGAGCAGAGTCGACCAGCGGGCAGAGGAGCTCGTTTGCGCCGACTGCGAACCACGACGATGGTGCAGGGAGCAGCCTGCTACGCGCTGGGCCTGTGGATCATCGCCGCGACAACCACCGCCGTGTCGTGCTTCAGCGAGCGCGACTTCGACGACAGTTTCGACAACAGCTTCGACGAGAAGTTCTTCGGGTCCCTCATCAAAACGAAGGACAGCCGGACCTTCCTCAGCGACCTCATCAACAAGATACAACTGCTGCTGAACGACACGACCGAAAGGTCCAGCACGCCAGGAGTCAGCAGGAGTATCAGGAGGACAGGCAGCCTCATCAGCGACGACGTTTCGACGTACGCAGTTTCGACAAAACTCGGCGTGTCTTCGTCGGTGCCCTCTTCGACGGGAAGTGGCACCGCCGGTTGGACCATCATCGCCAATCACACCTTGCTGATGCCCAACGAGACGCTCGTTGACGTGGCGGCTGAAGAGGAGCTGAAGATGGTGAATCAGGACTCAAACCAGCGGGTGGCAACGCTGGGTGTCATCATCTGTCTCACCTTTGTGGGGACGGCGACCTGTATCGTGGTAATGGCTCTCTACTCTTCAAGATTCAGCGGAATCATCCTGCTGAGCAGTGGCCGCTGGTGGTGTCCCATGGTGACAAGGGGTAACGGGGTTGAGAGACAGTTGTTGGTGTAAAGTTCGTAGGATAACGACTGTCTCATTGTAGTGCCGATCGCGTGCCTTGCATGCCTTAGGGCCTTTTATGCAACTAAGATGTAGCGTATTTTGCATGCACATTTTGCACGCTTTGAAAGGGGAGAATAAAAGTGGAGCCATAATTCGACGTGACCGTTTAATCTAACTGTAGAACATCAGAACGTAGAAGGGACACAGAATAGAAAGGAAGACGTCTCAAATGAGAAGTCGCCCTGTCTATGTTTTGTCCCTTCTACGTTTTGATGCTTCTCTTCTACCCCAGTCTCAGGTCAATTCAACGTGATTATGGATGCATGGTTCGCTAGTCAGCCACTGCCCCTGACGCCCGTTATGCGTATCCGGTTCGGAATCCTTTCTAGAGCAATAAAGGAAACAGGGTCACTGGACACATCTATGTCAAAAGGCAGTCCAGCTGTATGTAGCTAATGTGGTACAAAACTGCCAAAACTGCGAGCTTTTATTTCTAGAATTTATTTTGTTCTGCGGGGCACAGGAGGGGAAGGAAGGCACGCTTGCCAGGGAGCCGCGAGCCGCACTTGAGCCCGCGAAGAGCCGCAGTTTGGGCACCCCTGTTCTAGGTGGTGTGGATTCAGCAGGCCAGGCGATCGCCCCTTCATACGTAATTTGCGTAATGGCGGCAGACCCACACTGTGGTCGCGCGACTGATTGTTGACCTTATAGACATCAGACGCACAACGCAGGCTTTGATCATTAGTGATGAATTCATACAAGGACAAGATGTCCAGCCCATTTCAGTAGCTGGGCATCTCGGCGAGGCAACAGGTCAGCTATGGCGGCTCAGATCTGACGCGCGTGACGGGTCTTTAATGGACCTTTCTTCGCGAGCGTCAAATCGGAGTCGTCATTACCAGGATATCGAACCAAACCGGAACTGAAAACGCCTCTTTTTTGTCTGCAAACCAAAATCAAACCGAAACGTTGATTTTCTTTTTTTCGTTCAGGAGTAAAGTTGAAAAATAATCTTTGCGGTTTGAAAAAGGAAAAAAAAAAAGAAATGGCATGCATTATTTTTTATAGAACTTATAAACTGCTTGTGGCTTATATCTCACTTTAATACTTAACATCTTGATAAGATAGTTTAGCTGTACTTTCTTCTATTCTGTGTTCAGCGGCCATTTTATGAAGCGATAACCACCGCAATAAATTCACTAACTAAATTAAATTTGTCGAATATTTTTGTTATCAAGGAGTTTAAAGGTCTAGTCCAATTTAAACCATGAATACAATAGACCGATCTCACAGCCAGTTTCATGACGCCGCCGCTGCCGCAAGGCATCGTGGGAACTGTACGTAGTCTTTCTGGCACGCGCGACAACCCCGCCGCCGAGTTGGCGAGTTATGGCGACAACCCCTATAGCCACCATAGCCGAGTGTCTGCGCGAGCAGAGCACGAGGCGGCACGAGCGTTCTCGTGAACTGGCGTCTGCCTCCTACGAGCTACAGTCCTGGCGGCGTCACGCGTGCGTGGAACGCTTACTGAGATCGGCCTGTTGGATTTCAAATGTGCACCTATCAACTTTTGCATCTTTCTCAAATGATTTGGAAACCGGACGCAGAAACAGAAGCAAAGCTAACGTCCATAACGATGCGTGGCAGAGTGACGCCCTCGGTTCGGGCAGTGTTAGTGGATGCGTGGTTCTTCCGATACCTCATCCTCCGCCCACGCCTTCGCATCATATCGTTACTTTCGATCTACTGAAACCTACCATCTCGGCAGCGCGACGTCGTCAAGGCCTGAGGACACGCTGCCGAGATAATAGGGAGTTTTCGTAGATCGCGTTCTCCCTCCGCTAAGCTCCGCTAAGCCCTCCGCAACGAAGAAGCTGCTACCGCGCCTGCGCGCCAATGGCCTTGGCTGTAGAAACCCGGATCTCGTTGCGGGTTGCGGAAAGCGTTGCGGGACAGCGGAAACGACCTACGAAAACTCCCACCAGGAGTTTCGCAGACCGCGTTCTCCTCTCGCTAAGCCCTCCGCAACGAAGAAGCCGCTACCGCGCCTGCAGCGCCGATGGCTTGGCTGTAGAAACCCGGATCTCGTAGCGGGTTGCGGAGAGCGTTGCGGAGACAGAAAACTCCCTAATAGGGAGTTTTCGTAGATCGTTTTCGCCGTCCCGCAACGCCCTCCGCAACCCGCTACGCTACGCGGAACTCTACACTCAAGGCTATCGGCGCGCAGGCGCAGTAGAAACTTCTTCGTTGCGGAGGGCTTAGCGGAGGGGGAAACGCGGTCTATCGAAAACTCCCTAATCGTACGATGCTCGCGAAGCGGCTGCACGTCACACTAAAAGGTACGACAAATTGCTAGGCAATTGTGTTACATACGTGAAGTGTTCTTTTAGAGTCACAAACGTTTACCGATACTCGGGAGTCTCACGTGTGCATGCAGGACCGATAAAACTGGCGACCTTCAGAGCCTTCCATACTCTCGAGCTCCTCTCCCTCAGTGCGCACAGGTGGTCGAGCTCCTCCTCGCCTACCCCTCTGATCACGTGACCTCCCTCGTTAACCAATCAGGATCGAGCTACGCGGCCACGCTAATCAGGCTTCACGATATATGCTGAACTGGTCAAAGAACGTTTAACGTTAATGTGCAACATTGTAGACGGAAGTTCCGAAGCATCTTTCTGCGTCCAGGGGCCCGACTCGTAGTCTTGAACACGTTACTCGAAAAAGGAATCTGTTACCATTACAATTATTCTTGGTAAAAAACTATTAAACTAGATTGCTTGATTTCTCGAAAAAAAAGTACCCGGCAATTACTTTTTTGATTGCTTCAGATTTTCAATTGCTTCAGGTTTTGTCTTGTCCCCCGTTGGGTTATAATCACCGAAATATAAACTACCGGGTGTGTCAAGTAGCGGCCAAGCTCTTTATATCGACCGCAAAATTCGGTTTCTTAACCTATCGCGCTACGATTTTCTGTAGCGTTTCCACAGGTGGTGCATTTTCTCTATTAAAGTTGCAAAGAGCGAACTTACCTGAAGAAAAAGTAATAAAGAAGGCTTACCTCCTACGGAAACGCAGCGAAGTCGCCGGCCTTCAAACACTAGGGCGCCTTATTGGTGGCTTCGCTGGGTTTCCATAGGAGTTAAGCCTTTTTCTTTCTTTACATTTTTCTCAAGTAAGTACGCCCTTTGCAAACTTTATAGAAAAAATGCACCATCTGTGGGCAACGCTGCACAAAGACTGTGGGCAACGCTGTTAAGAAACCGAATTTCGCGATCGATTTAAAGAGCCTGGCCGCTATTTGAAACACCCGATACCTTTTTTTCTTAATCCACAAATTTCGATATACGATTTTAAACTCGCAGACTTGGTTTGAGCTAGGATTCCTTAATAGGAAACTTGTAGAAACAAAAGGAGCCATTAAAAAGAGAAGGGGGAAAAAAGTAACGGTTGCAAGCAACTTTAGTACTTCCAAAAGTAATAAAATTACTCAGTAATAAACGTATTTAAATGATTACAAAATTACTCAAAAAAGTAATCGAAAGCAATCTACAGCCTTTGTCGTTAAAGTTTAATCAACGCGCTTCCGCTAACGCGGGGTCACAGTGCAGGTTCGCGCTTTCCCGTACGATTTTAAATTTAATGGCGCCAGTGTGCAAATAGCCCCCAACTACTTCCGGTTCTAAACTAGACGGCGGGTTTCGCAGTATTTGCGAAGTCAAATATGCACAATATATCTTCTGGAAATGGCCACTTATAGGCACGTCAGACTTAATTTACCCTTATTACAAAATAATGAGTGAAACATTAGGAAATATACGCGAACCGGAAATGTACTGGGGCTATCCAGTAGGTGGCACCACTGAGTCTGTTGCCAAACACAAACGAAAAAAAGGGGCGAATACATCATACAAAAGAGAGACTGCTTGCAGAGAGATTCGAACACGAGTAACCGCGAGATCCGTGCTTTGAGTACCACGTGGAGATGAGTTCAGGGAGGAAACTTGACACGAGGCATTCGAACCACGGATATTGTGGCGACTCGTGTTTGCAGACGGTCTTTTGTACGATGCATACACCTTTTCCACAAGGGCGCAGCCATCTTGAATGTTGTCACTTCTGGTATGCGGTAAAACATCGTTTTGATCTCTCCACACCGATGGAAGGTGTTTACGAAAAATGCGCCATTGTCACACATTCTTGTTTTGCCTCACCTATATTTTTTTAGCATATTCCAGGTTGAAATGTTTTATTTTTTTCCGTCCCGCATACCGGATACGGAACCCACGTGACTGAGAACGACAGGAAACAAAACTTGTTATGAGCACGTGACCCCGGCCTTACTTTTGGCTCCAACGTAAGTTTTCTAGAGAGCCCATTTCGGAATCGGGTGACAAACACGCGAAAACTAATCGATGAATACCTCGATGTTCGTTGTCATTTCGCGAAAACTGTTTAATTTAGCTTAGTCTCTCATCATTGCCGTAAAAAAGAAAAACAGTTCTAATTGACGAACGAGTTAGCAACTTATCGTGATGGTTATTCCCTCCTATAAAGTATTCTAAGCCCAATACGCACTAAAAATACTTTTCTTTTTCTGAACTTCAAATTAAAAAAGTTCTGTATACATCCACGTTGCGGTCTAAGCAAAAAGGAATGCGAGTCAATCATCAGCCTTGCCAGGACAGCATATTGTCGACGTGCTGCTCTCGCGAAGAGTGTCG
Source organism: Ixodes ricinus (assembly GCA_037355805.1). Taxonomy (NCBI): domain Eukaryota; kingdom Metazoa; phylum Arthropoda; class Arachnida; order Ixodida; family Ixodidae; genus Ixodes; species Ixodes ricinus. The sequence goes on along the minus strand of JAZHYW010003745.1, from coordinate 95,004 downwards.
GAAAGAGAAAAGGAAGGAATGGAAAGACGTCAGTTAAGAAGCAACACAATGCTTCCCGAACGTTTATTGATATTGTAAACACTGAAAAAGTGGGAAAATACTGTCCACACATGCCTTCGTATAAACGTGATTGAAGAGGAGGGAAACAAATCATGTTGGCGACACCATCAGACACAAAAATGCTCGGGCAAATATCCAGTTGGTACGGCGTCTTCTTTGCAAAGTCCGAGGTGGCTTTGGTTCGACGTGAAGCTCCAAATATCCCCACATCGAAAAAAAAAAAGGTTTTTGTGGAAAAATGCGACGTTGTATAAAGCGACAGTGTACAAAAATCTCCAGCGTTCAAACTTCTACACTCGGTCTTTGCACGGAATAGAAAACACTGGCTGAAACGACACGGCAGCAAGAGTCGGCAGTTCGATGAAAAAAGACTCTTCCGAGACTCATACGGATGTAGGCTATGTAAAGGTGCGAGCACCAGCACGTGGGAAAGAAACATTTCCAACAGTATGAACAACAAAAAAAACCAAGAAACTTAGTCTCACAACGGCAACGTGAAGAAAAAAAAAATCGCATTTCAGGCAACATATTACTCCGACATACAACAAAGCTTGATTAAGAAGTTGTTTAAAGAGAGTCGACAAAACACATCTTTTCATTAAAAAAAACAAAAAACACCCAAGATAAACGTTGCCGAAACGCATTGCGCAAAGCCGCACTAACGCACTCTTCGGTAAATATAGATTATAACTTCTGTATTCAATCTTTCCACACAAAATAAAAGTTGCGCATCAACCGCCATCAATTCTAGTGCAAGCGCGCCGTAACTTATCCCACAAGAAAACGGCGAAAATCGCTTGTCTACGCGTCTCGGAGAGTCAAGACCACGATGCGCAGATATATAGGATAGGAAATCGGTTGGCACAAGAACGACAAAATATCTAATGCTGAGGATGTTAAAAAGTTTTCTCTACCAGAAGAATCTCGTAATACCAACGCGCAATTATCGTGCAAAAAAAAAAAAAGATTTCACTCTTATTAAGCTTGTTACTGGGCGCTTATCACAACACCCAGACACGTCACTGAAGACTTGTCTCGTGAACCTTTAGGCGATAAAAGAAATCGAAATACACGGAAAAGGTGCGGGGAGGCGAGATCGCCGACGCTGCACTCTTAATGATGGCACATTTATACCGATTAATATGGTTTCATTAACCTCAACGTTGCGCTCGTGTCGCTGCACCATTTCTGTTTTCTTTTCTGCTTACGTTGTTTGCACCACCCACGGCTCAACCGCAGAAACACAATACGGCTGCTGACGTCAAAAACAGGCACGGACTGCTTGTGACCACCTACTCGGGCCTGCAGAGTCCGCAGTCGACAGCCTCCCGACAAACAGCTTGTCGACAGACAGCTTGTACGACAGCTTGTCGACAAACAGCCTGCCGACAAACAGCCTGCCGACAAACAGCCTGCCGACAAACAGCCTGCCGACAAACAACCGCCGACAAACAGCCTGCCGACAAACAGCCTGCCGACAAACAGCCTGCCGACAAACAGCCTGCCGACAAACAGCCTGCCGACAAACAGCCTGCCGACAAACAGCCTGTCGACAAACAGCCTGTCGACGAAAGGTGACCTGGAGAGGCATAAACGAAAGTTAAAGCCCGAGATAGCGAACAAACATACCGGCAGGAAATACCGGATTAAGATAGTAAAAAAAAAAAGATTGGAAACACCGCACCGCACTCCTTGACAAGCTCACTTCCCTCCAGTAACGTCACCGCGGACATCGCATAGCTGACACAAGAAACACAAAAAAAAAAAGTCGCGCATCGGGGCTTATATTTTCCCTCCTTCCAATGACATTACCACTGCAGGAGAACGATTTTAAAAACACCTCGGTCGGCGTGCAAACGAGCCCAGCACGAACTGCAAGATACACTAGAAGCTGAGCCGAGCCACTCTAAAACGCTAGAGGACGCTCAGAGCGAAGTGGTCACGTTGCATGCAGCAGACATTTCCCGGGCAGCAGAGACCTGCAGCACCGCTGTTTCCAAGAGTGTCCCCACATCTCTCGTCCGCTTGGGTGTTTTCGCGGCACGATGCAGTCCGGATAACTGCAGGCATAGTATGTATAAAAGATAAATTGGCGGGGAAAGGTCTGTCGCACGAGGAAGAAGACCTGGAAGATCCGACCAGCCAGCTTCTTTCTCTACTCTTCGACCTTGGCCACCTCGCCGCTTGGGCTCTGCGCTTTGGCTTCGGGCGCGGCCTGCAAGTAGACAGCGGCGTTGCTTATTAGAACTGGAACGAAGACGAATCCAAAGCACAGTCACTGACAGAGTGAGAACGGCGGTGACTCACAAAGCCTGGCAGTTCGACGACAGAGCCAGAGTGTGCCCGGTCGGAGATTTGGAGCGCGAGGATCTGGTAGCACAGATCATCGAAGAGACATTTCTCGGGGAACATGGACGTCAGCGCACAGCTTTTGCAGCGGCGAGGACCCGAAACACACCTGCTCGCTCGGGAGAAGTGTGTTTCGGCGTCTCGCCGCAACGGAGTGCCAGTCACGTGGCTCTCCTTTCCATCCGTTGTCTGCCGCTCCACCTTTTCTATTTCGGCGGCCGCTTCTCGTGGCGATCTGCCAGGCTTTGTCAGTAATAGGAGGCTATGCTTTGGAACGCCCTAACTGCAGCACGCGCTCGAGGTGCACAAGGCGTCGAGGTATTGTCGTAGGTAAAGCTCACATTGGAGGCGGGACAACTGAATCTCCTTCCTGCGGTTCTCACCTTGTCAGTGACTACAAAGAACTCGTGTTGTGAGCATGTTTACACAACGGGAAATCATAGTTTGCCCCGATGGGCGTCTGGTGCTTCCGCAATAATATCCGATCGCAAAGTTAGAACGACTTACGAGTGTATAGATTCAACGTGAACTGAATTGACGGCACAGTTTCGCAGAAGACTGAAAGAGCGCGCGTGACCGAGACGCAGGACGTGCTTTCGGGAAGCAGTGTCTAAAATAGACAATTGCAAGCATGGCGTCAAACTGGTGCCCCATGCGTGCAAGCGCGCGCTGCGCGCGTGCGTGGCATCAGCTTGTAGCTGCCATGCGCTGCACGCCGCGCCTCGAGCAGAGGCATGGCGGCTGCTAGGCACTCCACTCGCAATCGTCTATCGCAGTGGTTCTCAAATGGAGGCCCGCGGACCCTTTGGTGTCCACGAAGGCATTCTAGAGGTCCGCGAAGCCCTGCCTCACCAGTCAAGCCCGGCAATAAGTTGTCTTTAGATAGAGAAGGAAATTTTCCATATTCGGGCGAGTTTCCTCGTGTGCCTGTCAATAAGAAAAGTCTACTTCATAGCCCTTAGTTGCATCCATTAGCTATATCATTACAATTAACCTATACCTTCCTCCTCCCCTCCGTACAAACGGGGTCCCCATCATCTCCGCCGATCCACAAGGGGTCCGCGAAACATTGATCGTTGAGAACCACTGGTCTATAGTATCCTCGATAACGTCGCACAGAAAAAACCTTGCTCTCGAGACTTTACAGATGCACCTCTATACCGAAATGTTCCACTACAACTCTAAATTTAGTTCGAACACATTACGAAGGTATGCTCATTGGCGGCCATAGCCGTGTGCGCGATTGCTGATCGTGTGTTGACGGCGAACTTCCACAGTTCTTCTGCAACGTGCATTCCGCACCATCAAGACTATCGGTCTTAGCAGTCTAGTAATGCGAGCACGTTCTGAGCGTGTGCTCTTAACATCGCCCTCAAATATGGCGTCCAGTGGATACACCCCTGGGCGAGAGCCGAGTTACTTAACGAAAAAGCTCACTGTGAACGCTGCTTCGCAAACTTTGGTATGCATGCATGGCTTGCGTCAGCGTCACTTCAGCGGCCACTGCGATGGTCTTGCTGCTAAGCGCGTACAATTGGCAGCCAACATTTCTCCCAGTATGTTTGTCCTCGGCAAGAACATGAAGGAATGACCATCAGCATGATGCCACGACTTGAAAGGTCAAGCAATGTATACGAGTCTTAAGTTACAGGAATTAACAGCACAAAAGAACCAGTGCAACACAGGAGAAACAGAAAAAAACAAGGAAAAGCAAACAAGGGCCCTAGCTGACTTACAAGTCATGTGTATTCATCTTCTACTTCGATGAAATCTACACATGTCTGGTTAATGCGAGCGTGATGTAGTTATGAATACTTAAAACATAAATAATGAAAACAAAGGACTTGCACAGGGTCCTCCGTGTTTCTATTGTAAGAGTGGTTGTCTGTGAAAGTCCTGCGTGTTTTTATTCTCTTTATTTTAAGTACAGATATCTCACATTGACCCTCTCGCCAAACAATCATATTCTTAGGTGCTTACCGCTTCGGGTTCAGCCGGCCTGGTCTCGGCAGGGCTCGTCTGTTCCGCGGGGTAGCCTCGGCGCTCTCTGCAGCTGGCTTCTCGGGCGTCGACGCCGGGACCGCTTCTGGCGACGTCTGCTGGACGTAGTGCTCGGCCAGCTGAGGCTCCAGGTCAGAGTACGAAGGAGACTCTGTCGCGGCGGGACTGCCCTCGAGACATGCTGGAGGAGACACGTCCGCCGTGGTCTGCTGCTGTTCCTCGGCAACGGGACTAGCGGCCGGACTAGCGGGAACAACGGCTGGCGTCTCTTCAGCAGCGGGACTAACGGCCACGGGTACTTCTGGCACCGCTGGGGCGGCAGCTTCTTCGGCTGGTGCCGCGACTTCAGCCGGAGCATCGGTGACTGCAGAGGGCGCTGGCTCAGCAACAGGCACTGCTTCAGCAACTGGGGAAGGCTCGGCGGGCGTTGGAGGCAGTTCAGCAACTGGGGATTCAACAGGAGCCTGAGGGACCTCAGCGGGTTGTTCAGCAACCGGACTCTCGGTCAGTTTTTCAGCAACTGGAGAGGGCTGTTCAGCGGGAGAAACCTCGGGAACGGCTTGCTCCACAGCCTGTTCGGCATCCTTGACGGGCGAGGCGGGTGCCACCGCTGCTGCTTCCAATGCTGGTTCGAGTGAGGCGGCTGGAACTTCAGCGGGCTTTTCCTCTGCGACGGGAGATGCTGGAGCTTCAGCCGGAGCAGGTGCACTTTGTTCCTCTGGCTTTGGTGGTTCTGCAACGGTCTCCTGGGGGCCTCCGGTGCAGGCGGAAGAGCGGGTTCTGGAACTGGAGTTTCGGCTGGTTTCTGCTCGACCGGTGCTGTGGCTACGGGTGCTGCCGGTTCAGCGGCTGGTTCGGCGACCGGTGCAGGAACAGGTTCAGCGGGCTTTTCGGCGGGAGCCGGTGGATCGGCGGGCTTCTCGGCCTGTGGTTCGGCTGTGCCATTGGGGACGACGGTCTTTTCGCCATTCTCAACGATCTTCTCGTCCTTGAGCTTGTCCACGGCTTCGCCGGGGCCGCCGTTGGACAGCTTCACGTCTGGTTTCTCTGTAGATTTGTCGAGCTGGGTCACTTCGGTATCCTGCGGGACAGCGAAAAAGAAAACAAGTTAGTAAATTTTCATCAACTGCGCAACGCATCCGGCAAAGCAGAAGAGATGTATGACGAAACAACACAAAATTTCACGTTGTCTGTTGGAGCCATACAATTTACATTTTATTGGGAGACCGCACTGAGAACTGACCACATTATCACGTCGAGGTAAAGCGTATACAATAATACATGAAGCAAAAGTGAACAAACCACAAATAAAAAGAAATATTGGCTCAGCGACTTTTACTTTTAAAGTCCCATAATGAATGTTTCTGAAAGGGGAAAGGGGAGAGGGAAGGGAGGTGAGGGGATTTGTGTGACACGTGACATATATTTTCCCGCTAAAGTTAGCAGGGAAACTGGATTGGTGTCTCGTCAAGATATGGATTCAACCGCTAAATTTAGCGGGTAACAGAATTGGTGTATAAATCACGTGATGTCAATTTCCCGCTAAATTCAGCGGGTGAAGTGAATTTATGTTTAGGCCACAAGGAGAATTTTCCCAAGTAAATTTAGCGGGGAACGAGTGTTAGGTCAAGCGAAATCACTTTCCCCGCTAAGTCTAGCGAAAAATGCAGGGACGAACGGACGGACGGACAAAATTTTGGGATCGAGGGATAGAGTTAAAAATCATTTCACACTTTAAAAATTATCCAAAGGCTCTGTTCAATGTGAAACCTTTACGCGAGTATATCGCGTTCCAAGTACGCGATGTGTCTACCCATGGTGCAAGAAGCTTGACAGGTGCAGTTCGAGTTCTCGCCACCGCCCCCCGCCCCTGCCCCCCCCCCCCCCATATACAAGCTACCTGAACTGATATGTGACAGCAGTCCGAGTATGTTCCACTAAACTATGATCAGTCGAGGAGTTCCCAACTGTGCATTGAAAAGGTGTGCCTCGTTTACAGACGACGTGGCGCCGCAAATCTCCGACCCAGGCGTGCGCGTTACAAGGAGGGGGGGACAACACGCCCACGTAAGTCAACAGCCGTTGTGCACGTTGTTTTTCAGAGTCACCCAACCGAAATTGCGAGAGACTCGACAACATTGAAAGCAGCGCCACGCAATGAATTCCGCGAAGAGGTGTCAAACTGCGGAATTCCAGCGCCAACAACAACAACAACGCGCTTTAAAGTCCTCGAATCGCGTGAATTCACATACATTCACATTCACACACAGGCTGAGCTCAATGGAGCGAATATCCGGCGAATAACCGAGGAACTACGCCCAGCGGAGTTCGCTCTTCCGTCGCATGTCTAGCGGAGTTGCCGGAAGCGGCCGACACGCGGCGAAAGACACGGGCCAATCAGGACGTAGCACACGCAGTTTGGCTTCCGCCTGGCTCCGACGCACAGTGTTACAGACCAAACATGTTCCCCGCCGCATCTGGACAATCTCTTTCCGAACAAACACTCGAAGGCTAATTAAGACTCAAGAGCACATTAGTACTAGACTGACTGACGAAAATAATCCCCGGAGAAGGGGAACAAGAGTAGGGGTTGCGGCGACGTCGGAACGCCGAGCTCTGATTGGCTCCGATTGCAAAGATAGTGGATAGACCTTGAGGCGGCTAGCATTGAGGTCTATACCCACTATCCCTCCGTCAGAGCCAATCAGAGCTAGGCGTTCTGACGTCAGTGCAAACCCTGCGCAAGCAGCAGACAAACTTTCGCTCCGCATATCGACATTTGCCAAAAAGAGCGTGTGGCCGGGTTCTCGCTTTCCGAAGTGACGAACACGCACGTGTTGGGCTGTGAAGATAACACGCTCTGGACTTATTTTGTAAACATTGGAAAGATGTATAGACACGACTCTCGAGGAAGCGACGAGGCAAATGACGGTGCCCGGCGTAGAGAGAGCAGAAGAACAAAGGCAATTATTTCGACAGACGGGTGACGCTCGGCACCCGTGGCCGGTTATAGGCGGATTGGGGGCGCCTGCCGTCACGTGAGTCCCGAGCACGAGCGCGCGACGGCTTCTCCGTCGCAAACCCACAGAAAAAAGAAGGGGGAGAGGAGGCGACGCTCAGCGTGTTTACAGCCAGAGAGGCTCCGGGAAGGCTGCCAGCAGGTCAGGCGGTCTGCCGTCGCACTTTGTGAATGCCGACGCCCCAGCCAACGACATATCTCGCAACGAGAAGACGCATTTCGGGTTCTGTATACGGCGTACGCGTCGCACGTACGTACGCACGCACGTCGGAGAAAGCGCCGCTCACGCTAACTTTAAAGCATAGAATGCCACTAAAAAGGTAAAAACGAGGGTGAGAAAACAGAAAATAGACATTCTTTGTGCAAAATAAAGCTAAGAGAATTGGTAAAGAGGTTAACGACCCTGCAAGCTGTAATGTACAGAGTCCCATTCGGATGTTTCAGGTGGAGAAACAATCGAAGGGCATCAGACATGTCCCAGTGCGATCCACCAGGAATGGTAATGCTACTTTCGGAGTATGCGCCTTGCCAGCAATTCGCAGGCCGCCTATGTCGACTGCTAAAGTCCGTACGCCGTTCCGACGCGGTCGAAATGCGCGGGAAAATGGTGGACTTGATTTGCCACTCCATTTATTATACCAACTCTGCGGCTGATTCACACAAGCACGTCGTCTCCACCAAAAATCCCAAAGCGGAATAAAAAGAAAAGAGAAAAGGCGCAGATTACACTGGCGCGTGTCAAGGCTCGCGGCACGCCACATCTGGTGACTGGGCCTCAGGCACGTCCGATGACTCAGCGGAAATATCAACCCCCCCCCCTCGTGCCTTTTCCTGCTCCAGAAATAACTCCTCCTCGTGCAGAGGACGTGGGTCCCATCTCGCACAGGCCCCAAGAATCCACCCCGAGTTCTGGAGAGGGCCCCCTGCCAGTTGAGCGGAGCTTGTAGCTCGTATACATGGGCCGGGAGGCAAATGCTATTTGCAGCCAATAGTAGGGTTCGCCGCGGCAGCTGCCCCCGTGACGTCATCCTACGTTTGGGAGTCATCGGACACGGGTGCCAGTCCATGGCCCGTCATCGCGTAACGAAGGAGAAACCGTGGACGACCAAAGAGCCGTGACTGATCCGTTCCGCTTCCACGTGCGGCGACATTCACCCCCGATTTCTAAACATAGACGCTAGTTAAGGCAGTGACGTAATTTCAAGAAAACGATCTGGAGCAGGAAGGTACACAGTCATGTGACAAGTTGCGACAAAAGCGCGAGGTTACTTCGTTTCACCTAGTCCATAGGCTTTCTTCTGCTTCAGTTGTGTACAAGACGCAAAAGTTCGATCGTGCGTGCAAAAAAGTACGGTGGAAGCTTGGTCCACTGTCTGACATTAATCTTCTTCGGTGGGTGAAAGCAGAACCCTGCCATGGTAGTGAGCCCCAAGAAACGCTTTAGGTCGTGCTCGCCGCCACTAGACCAAAAAGGCCTACGGCCGGCGCCACCCTGCGTTTGTGCGTACGCCGTGTGCTTGGCTCGCTGCTCTGGATTTGTAAACATAGGAACGGCGTACAGGCAAACTGGGAGCGGTGTGCAAGTTCTTGTGTTGAAAACCCGAAACAATCGACACGATAGTGTGCGAGTGCTGTCTCTGGGCGCCGCCATCTTGCTACTGGCGCGGGTAGATCGTCTGACAGTCATGCATTGCTGAGGCGCACCCACAGCCTCAGCATAAGCTCGACTATCAGACGATCTACTAACGTCAGCAGCAAGATGGCGACGCCCAGTGGCCGTACTTGCAAACGTCTATTGGCGACTCCAGCGAAATCGACGCCGCGTAGCGGCAACGCCGAGAAGCTCAGGAGAGGAGGCCGTTTCGACTCTGCCGTCTGCTATCGCTGCTTGGTTCTCGTAGGCAGCATAGAAGCAAACATCGTTTCCAGTAATTATTCTTATGCTTCCGCCGTGTCCTTCCTACGCACTGACTAGACTGCTTTCATATGTAACACCGATTTAACGCTGCAGTGCGAGAAATGTATGGTGGTCCGCGTGCTGAACGACGAAAACGACCTCCTTTTGCTCCGCCATTTTACCTCCTTCAAATGCCGTAAAAAATAAAGAATAAATAAAACGAAACTTTTTGTGTTTGCAAAGGCGGGGAAGATGCCAAGATGCGTTTCGTTAAACCGTTTGACATCTCCCTTTTTTATCTCCTGCTCATTTCTTCTTTTCAGTCTTTTCTTCCAACGTTCTTTCTCCGATGAGAAAACCGGGAAAATAACTATGGCAACGACGCCGTTAAAAAAGAAAAACCAACTTTGCAAAGCGCCGAACGTGAGCAGGCATCAAGCAGACAAACTTGAGTCACCAGCTCCCCACGCCACCAACGCGCAGAGGTCAACGACGCCGGTCACGAGCCGCAGATCGAGACAAGGTCGAGGAAGAAAAAGAAAAAAAAAAAAAAGCTAGGCAAATAAATAAACGGCAGGGGAAGAGGGGAGACTCCCCGCAGCAATAACAAATGGGCCGGAGACAGCGCGATGTGTACGAGGGGGCAGACAACTTTCAAAAGCGATGACGAGCCGTACCCTCCGGGATTCCGCAGCCATATTGTGCCCAATCGAAGAGCGGAAAGCTGAAGACGGCCGCTATTTCTTTTGAGTCGACACTTCGTAAACCGGGACTATTGCTGCCCGCTTTGACGAGACATATGTGGATGAATACAAGTATTACACATTATCCCACTACATCGACAAAAGAGAATTATCCGAGAAGAGCTGTTTGGCGAGTAGAGTCCACACCATCTTGAACAATCGAAGCCTGTGAACAGCCTCTTGTAACATTCACGGAACGCCATGACACTCGGATGGTGCCAAGTCACCCGACGCCGTACGTCCTTCAACATCCTGCTTAAACACAAGGTCCACCGAGACTCAGCACTTTTTTTCCTACTTGTGTCTGCGGCCGATATCCCGGATGACGTCAAGAAACTAGTGCACCGGCTTTGATTACGCTAGGTGGTGCTGGTCGAACTGAGTGTTCTGCTTCGACGACCGAGCAACCAATGCCTTCGCTTGTTTGTTACACTGGTGTGTGGAGCCGTAAAAGATCTCGCCAAAGTAAAATGAATCGCAAATCCTTGGGTGAACCCCTGAACTATAGTCGGACACAGGTTAAGAAGGTGCCAGCAGCTCCTTCCACATCCTCATTACCGAAATTTACTGTTCCTCCGCGACGCGCAAATAGTCCACTACCGAGGTGCGCGTCGCGCTGACGTCACGTAACACGTCATGACTACTGCCTCGCCTTGCTGGTTCGCGGAGTGATTCGGCTGGTACGTGGTGGTGTTTATTGAGATCCGACCACGGAAGGGGGTTCTGACGCCACAGTCACGGGCCGATACACAAAATCAACAAGCGCACGAACAAAGAAGTGACGCAATCGCTTGCTCTCAAAAACGCACTAGCCTACATCCCCATCACTCCAAAGTGACACGACAAAACAAAAGCTGGGATTTACCCTAGATTTTTTCTTTATACTTTCTTTTATTTAGAAATTGACGTTTTATTTCAAGGCCGGTCCACAGCAAAGCTAAAGCGTGTAGTCTTCGCAATTGAAAATTTGCAGAATGAAAACTGGAACTTAAAGAAACGGACTTTGGTCGGAACAGTTACACTAAAGCCAATGGAAGGTAGACATTTAACAGAACACTTAGGCGCTCCACGCTCCACGTTCGCCTTCGAGAGTTGGTCGGCCTATCGAATTTTCCCACTTTACGCGCCGCTCTAACCTGGGTCCTAGACTATTTCGCACGTTATTATCCTACGCGCCTTTCGCTCAATCATCGCAGCAAAGCACTCGGGGAAGCGTCAGCTATTTTTACAGCCAACACCGCATCTCCGCAGCATCAAATGAGGGTAGCGTCCAGGGCCTTGGGGTACCCCAATCCAAAAGGGAGTTCGGCGCAGAGTTTGTCAACAAGACGGAATGCCCCTCCACTCGCTGAAACTCGTAAACGACATCTGGAGCGACATTTGCGTTCGCACTGTGCCAACGACGCACGGGGAAACCGGGGAAGGCCATGGCCCCGTCTTTTGCACGCTCTAAATACCGGAACAACCCTTGGCAGGTTTCCGAAAGCACACCTTCAAAAGATCTTCCGAGAGGCTCTTCCAAATCTCTCGAGATGGTCTCGGGTGATAAGTTACTTTTTTTCTTTTTCGATTCGCAAATGGTTTGAGAGCTGCCTGTGTGGATTACGAATTAGCCCTCCGTATTGGGAGGCAGCTTGCGCCACCTAGCTACACTCGGCTTCACATTAAAGGGTAACTCCGGTACTTTTCCCGATTTTGGGCTTGGGACCGGTTTTTAGTTAATACGAGAAATCAGATTACGAGGTGTCCGTTTCTTTTTTTCTTCGATGCTTAATTTTGTAGATGTACTATCGCAAAGTTTTGTTTCGGGGGTCTACGGCAAAATGCTGCTATTCAATAGACGAAAGACGGTGTATGAAGGCCAGATGATACATACCAAGCAGCCCTCATATTTACCCACTAATAACAACGTACTGACTGACTGGTCCATTGGTTTCCTGCAAACATATTCGTTTCTTCAAGAAGCTCGTACATAATACGCCACAGACGAGAATAGACAATTTGCCGATTGAATAACCTACGAAGAATTAAGTACACGCGAGAAGTGCCGGCAGGCTTCAATTCATATTACCTTTTTATTTTAGCAATTATAGAAATGGTGGTAACTGAGCTACGACAAGCAAGTGCTGTCATTATTTGGAAAATGGCAGGTTACATTCCAGAGCAATTCGCCCGTGCAACGAGTTAACGAATTTGAGCTCATTAACCAACTGATTCTGACAACTAGCCCCCCCCCCCCCCTGGCCTCACCAGCACATACCGCATTAGTATAGCTTTCACGGATATTTTAAAACAAATCTGTAAAGCCTTAAGAAAAACAAAAAACATCATGTATTACATCTTGTATCAAACTAGACCCGACACAAAAGAAGTCTGGCTTTAAACTTGTAAGCTTTTTTAAGAACCTTCAGGCGTCGGTTCCAGTTCACGATGATCGACAAACCAAATTCCAGAGATCGTTGTGACGTTAGAACTTGCGTCACACGAGTTCTTTCTTTTGCGAGGGTTTGTCGGCTCGCTCCGCATCGGTCTCCAAAGCGGCGTGACTGTGTCCACTCGTTAAATGGGTGTCGGGCTCGGTGCCGAAGCACGCGGCGACGAGCTGTCGTGTCGACTTGACAGCCAGCATAGCTCGGAGACGACGCCGGCGCTACAAGGTCGACTTGGCGATCCTTGCTTCTAAAGATTACGGAGGAACGACGCGTAGCTCTAGTTGACTATGTAACGACCTGACAAGATAACCATGATACAACCAGCCAACAACTCCTTTTCTTACGCAACTTGTCTCAGCTGATTTTCTGTGCGCGACTTGATCTCAAGAAGAAAAAAAAATTGCGCATAGTTTTGACAAGATTTAGTTGTCAGAGAAATGAAGAACGTTGACTTCTGCGTTCGAAACTTGCGTTTTGATAAGATAAATGATCACAAATATACAAACAAATCGGGTGTGTAGGACTGTTGGTTCGAATCGAACAGATCCACACGCGGCTATGGCGTCACGTGGCTGCGGTGGCGCTGCTCAACATTCATCCACCGTGCGGGTTGAAGCGCACCGCACGGTGGATGGATGCTAACGGCCATACCCTGTATATCAGCGCGGCAGCTCGCGCCATCTAGCGCACGAATCCGGTTTGTTTGCGCGCATGCGGTGCTTACCACGCCTGGTGTGGGCTCGATCGTAAGCAGTGCGTCTGCCTACAGCGTAGTGCCACTCCTGTAGCTTCAATACCGTCGTGCCAGCGATCACATTGTTAAGACATCATACAAAAGACAGACTGCAAAGACTGTCCGATTTCTTCCTTGTATGACGGTCGCATTTGGTCACACTAAGAAATGTCCCATTCGAACCATACTCATGTATATGAGCAAACATACTTAAGGGGTGTCCGCAGATAATTATGAAACCCCGCGTCTCTTTTGTACGATGTACGGGCAGTTTGATTGCGGCTTTAGGATAACCGGTTGTGGCTTATCCCTCGCGGCGCCCCAGCTTTCGTTAACTGGGGTCCTTGACGTGAAAACGGGGAGGGGCGGTTGTCCGATAAAACGAAAGACATGTGCACCGGACGCGCGAATCGGCAAGCACATATTTAAACTTCCCCGTCGGACGGAGATTGCCATCGCAGGAAGCGACGAGAAGATCGGGCGAGAAAGTATAAAGGGGCGTGGCCACCGAGAGATCGGGTTATCGGCGCCACGACACTGCCGAATGATAGCTACCATACTTCGAAAATAAACTCGCGCTATAAATGAAAAAAAAAATATTGCGCCGCTAGTGTTGGGATTGTTTTACCCGAAAACGATTGCAAAATCTACCGACGAACATGAAGCGAACGCCGAGCGTCTGCTGGGACGCGCACAAACACACAAGGATGAACGCGTGCCAAAAGCACGTCATACCGATCGGTGGCCCGAAATCGTATAGGTAATCGAGTGTCGCACACGCGACAAAAACCACAACATACGGCCGTATGGAAGAGATGACGAAATGTTAGGCTAGGTGGCGCAAGCTGCCACCCGCTACAAAGGGTATAGTCATTACCATCCATCCATCCATCCTTGCTAACGAGGGGACAGAAGCGGTAGTACGGCAACTGCGCCGACTATTTCCGACGACAGAGCGAGAACGGCAGGCTCCCTTCCGCCCCCAGCGCGAGCTTCCCATCTTCGATAACGCAGCGGCGTCTCACGCGAGTCTCCAGCGTGCACGCGCAGCCGAAACACAACGAAAGACAAGGAGCGCGTGCTTGCGAGACGAGCATCGAAGAGGGACGCCTCGCCGTTCTCATTCTGCCGGGGACTATCGACGGCGACGAACGCGAAGAGAAAAAAAAAGGACACGCTCACCATGGGTGATACTCAAATATCGTCGGCGACGAACTCGATGAACCAAGGACAAAAGAAAAAAAGAAAGAAAAGCACGGGTCTCGAGTCCAGAAAAGGTTGGGTCGGCAGAACAGCGAGAGTCGTGCAGATTTCAAGAAAACTCTTCTCAGTTGTCTGGAGGGAAACTCGCGCGTGCACCAGTCAGACGGACCACCCTTCGGGCTTGTGTGCGGGAACACAAAGCAACCGCTCTCGACGTTTAAACCTCGGGTGAGGAGGAGGAGGCAGGGGGAGGAGGAAAGCCAGCTCACCGGAACCGACCAATGAGAGGCTTCCCAAACAAGTGACGTCACCATGCTCGGAGAGGGCGCGAGGCAGGGGGGGGGGGGCAACCCCGAGGCAAGGCGTGTGGGGACAGGCACACACACACCCGTACCCGAAGTAAATGAAGTAAACAATAAAGCAACAAGGTGACATCAGCTGACGTCGGGACATCACGCGCTAAACGAAAGCATAAAGACAGGATGAGCATTTCATTTACAGAAAAAATAAATAAAGAAAAGCGACGGTTTATTTTGCGCCCCCTTTTTTTTAAAAGTATAGCGGAACCGAAAACCGCGGAGGCGCACGTTTAGAAGTGGCACAAGAATACGCCGCGAGCGACATTCGCATTCTAAATTAAGGACACAGTGACGTCCGTTTTATGTTCGTCCGAAATATGATTTAATTTGGATACCATTACCAAACAACCAATGCATCGCTGTTTTTCTTTTTTTTTCAGTGTGCCTTGTTAAAGGTACAGAAAACGTGTAACAACTTACAAAAAATACGAGCGAAAACATATTGAAAAAAAAAATAAAAGAAAAGATAGTGCGTAGAAAAATATATGCAATCGCTTCATCGTATGCAGGCTATAACGCGGAATAACAGTCAGGTTGGCCATTTCTCAGCCACAGATTATCAACGAAGGTTACATTAGCGAAAAGTCTAACGAAGCACTCGAAGCATTGGCTACGCTCCGTTTCCCCCTAAGCTGGACAATGCTGAGGAAGCTACGTGTTCGTTGGGGACCAATCACTACGTCTATATTTCGCCATGTGATCAGGCTGCCGCCCATACACAGGCGCAGAGAACGGGGTCGGGTGATTGGTCCGGCGAACCCATTATAGCTCCCACGCACCGTCAGCTCAAACGAACGCAAAAGAAAAAAAAGAAAACGCGTAAACGGCGCTTGCTGACCTGCGTATGACGTCACGGTATGACGAAACGTGTTTGCGTAAGGCAGTCGGACCCCTCAAACAAAGAAGTTTCAACTTTGAAGCAAATATAGAGCAGTCACCCTTCAGAAGGTCGGCAAGAAATAACGACAAGAAAAAAACAATCCCCGGCTGTACCAACGTACGCACCCGAAACCGATACTCGGGCTAAATAAAATAAAAATAAAAATAGAGAAACTGAAAACGTACCAGCCGAAAAGGGGCGAACGCATATAAATACATAGATACAGCCGGCGCCATTTATCCACGATCCAGACATCTCGGGAGAGGGGGGGGGGGGGACCGAGTTCCGACAACCCCCTCTCCCCTTCCCCACCCCCTCTTTATGGACCCCAGTCCTCCATCCCATTTCCCGTATCCCCCTCAAACCGCCCCCCCCCCCCACCGCACTCGACACGCACACGTATGGCAGTGCCCCCTTTTCCTCCCCCCATGCAGGGTTGGGACGCTGTAAATTGGTCGAGACAGGCCATGTGCATCTCGCCGAGTCGGCAATGTGACCGGCTGCCTTGCACTACTCGCTTAGAGACTTGTGCGCATCTGCTCGGTAGGCTTTTCCGAGCATGCGTCATTGTCCGTAGAACTATATTCATCGGGAAGTTTTATTGCCAGTCGTGTCCAAGAAGAGGCCACGAGCCTTCTTGTCGGAGCACGGTAAACACACGAATAGTAATAATCATCATCATTATTATATACGATTAAGTATAAGGATTCATTGGGACGGACACTTACTGGCCCCAGGAAAGATACGGGTACATCAAGGTCAACAAAGAACTTGCGCGATGACACCCGAAAAGGAAAATGCCGAGGCAAATGTTTTTAAAGCTAGGAAAGGAGACGAAATTAAACCAAAATATTAATAATTATTATATTATTAGTAATAAAAACAATTCGTATTACTATTCACTTTTCAGTGCCCAAGATCGACTACGTTGGTTTCCTGTTTTATGCACCAGCACAAAAAAAAAACAACCTAATTATACAATTTAGATAAATAATTATAATCAAAATATGTCTTTTCTTAGTAGAGTTACCCATTCGCTCATGAATAGGCGCTGGTAGTTTTGTACTATACTGATCTACTAACGCATACTTATTTGGGATACTCAATGGACACTATTTATATCCATTACGCCTAACGAGAGACCTTAGAGGCTGACATAAGCTTGGAGGAAAACACCCCGGGAAATACCATTTGCGGCTTAGCACTCGTCACTCATTATTTATATCCGATACCTGACCAAAACAAAAAAAAGAGATTGACGGCCAACACAGGTTAAGTATAGTGTGGCGGCTACTGATGGGCATACGCGGCCTGGAATAGTACTATTGCCCAGGTACTTCGCCGCCACATAAAAACCACGGCTTCGGTCAGTGGCCCGCTTGAACAAGAGCCAATATTGTTCGACACCTCAACGACAGCAAGACGAGTGTGTCGTTCAGAGGGGCTCCCCGGCGTCATGGGTCCTCACAGGAGCGCTTTGTCGAGGCAATACCACAAAGCAGCTCTGGCTTTAGAGCGCCGCCATCTTGCTTGGTTGGGGTGGGCCTGGACGCGTCATAATCCGATTACGAAACCTGGCTAAGGCGTCGTAATCGGTTTATGGCCGTGCCCAAGCGCACGCACCCCAACCAAGCAAGATGGCAGCGCCCTGCAGACCGGACTTGCAAAAATCGAACTTCTGCACGCTGCCATCTTTGTCTGCTGGGCTGTGGAACGCCTTCTGAGCATGCGCTGTGATCGGACGCTGCGCGCGCGTCCACAGCTCGGTGACTCGGCATTTTTCGCCCGGGGTAACAAGGGCTGGAAAGGTCTATACTCCGGTCACCACCAGGCTGACACTGCGGTGGAAGCTGCTAATGTGCTGCTGGAGCAGTGATATATACGTCAGTCTAACGCCACGTGATGAGGCTCCCGCGCAATAGCCACGCCCACAGAAAAGCTTAGTACCCAAAAATTAGTCTCATTTGTCAATGATGTGCCACTTGACTAACATTACGGGCACTTGTCGAAACTGTTGAACAGTCGCAACGCAAACAAAACTACTGCAAAAAATGAAAGCCGTTTACAACTCCCTGTAACGCCGAATTAGAGCGCAGCTCTTGAGGAGGAGGAAGGCACGAGGTGGGGGTCACGTGACCTCGGGGGGGGGGGGTCACGTGATCTCGGGGAGGGGGTCACGTGGCCTGGAGGGGGTCACGTGACCTTACGGTTACGCCGACGCCGCTCAAGCCGGAAATGGGCGCCTGAGCTGCGCTCTAAAACAATATATAAAAACAAAGCAGCGGTGTAAGTTTTTATTCGTTAAGTTTTTCCTGTAAACAAGTAAACCGACTGCCCCTTGCGCTTACCTCAATGAATGAGTGTTACGTCTTTCTACAACTGCCTTCAAAATGCACGGCAAAGGGCGTCGAATTGAAACGGGACTGAATTCAAATACATTTTAGCTCCAATATGCCAAGTCCACGCCGATCACCGTAATTTTACAAGTAGCGAAAACTCACAGGACGAAGCACATTTCGTGGGAAGAGATGAACTTTTCTAGTTCGTTACGCTGTTGCACATTGCCACCCACTTTCCTGAAACCTGGACTGTCAGCCACGCCAATCGGCGATGCAAAAAATTAAAACAATTGTTAATCAACATACTAAAGGCCTAGTGACTCGCGCTTTTGACGTGGCTTGATTGGTCCCAATACCTCGGTAGCGTCGGCTGAGTTTATACCTAACCTGAAACGAAGTGTAGATAGCAAGGCGCCTTCGTGCCGAATTTCCGGCGTGACAGAAAAGGGGCAAACACGTTGGACACGAATAACGTTCGGCAAGAAGTCGTGGTCCTTTCTGATTGGACACGAGTCGCAGCCGAACGCTGACGCGGCACTCGTGTCCAATCAGCACCCCGCGTTGCACTGACGTCACATCGACGGACATTATGGTAGCCTCGCTGCTCAGCCCGTATACCTTCTGCAGCATACATTTCGCAGCATCGAATTCGTAGCTTTTTGTTTGTTTTTTCTCGGCGAGAACAAGTAGGAGTGAGCAACAGTATGGCGCGATGACGTCACGTGCAAGCCGTGTTATAGACGCTATTAAGTAGCTGTGCATGGGCGCCATCATAACCGACCTCTTATTCAGTTTACCTCACTTCATCATTAACATAGCAGGTCAGGTCATTGCCATTTTAGATTCTAGTGTGCTCTTGCCCCGTATAGGCCCTTGTGGAAGCTCTTCAGCCCGTTTCAGTGGCTCGATATCTCGGTAAGACAAGAGAAGGTCAGCAACGGCGGCTGTAATCTAACGCGTGTTTAAAGCGAATATATATATTATATATTTTTTTTCAATTTTGTTTATAGAGTTTGCAGGCATTGCTCCGCGGGTTCTCGGCCAGTTTGGTCCGGCCATCGCCGGCGCATGCCTCTCTTCTCTCAGATCTCCGATAAGATTGGCTGGCCATGCGTCCCGTCCCGTCAATAACATGACGAAAGGTAAACATGACCAGTCCCGATCGAATGTTTTGTGAGTCGCCAAATTGCTCGCGGTTAATCTGAACCCGGAGATAAGCTATAGATTGCGATCTTTCCCAACCGGCTCGCCCTGTATGCTTTCTATTGCACTTTCAAATGCAAGCGCGCGCACGCTCGCTGTTAGTAATTGTGTTGTCTGTGCGCGGAGGAAGTTAGTCAGCCCCTGTGGGCAGTCTGGTGTCACACTGTCACCGCTGTAGATGAAAAGTTTCGCCAGTGCAGCACAATTGATAGCACGGGGGTCTTTAACGTGCACCACGAAAGATCACGGATCATCCTCATCAGTGCTACATCTGTCGAGCGCCGCCGTGTTTTCCGAAGGGGGAACAAAAGCCAGGAGGCGACATAACTCCGGGCTCCGATTTTCGGTATTTCGAAAAGAAGGGCCGTAGTGCGTTCGCAATTGCGTTAAAAAACGTGTTATACGAATGCCGTTATTAAATATTATAGAAATGACGCTTACACGGCTTCTATATTTTAGAATATTTGACGTCACAAATAAAAAGAAGCGAGAAGGTGAGAAAAGTGGCAAAAATAAAAAAGCGCGCGAGGAAATTTTTTTTTTTGCATTGTGGTATTTTTTTTTTTGCGTGTCTATGCCTGCAATTTGCATCGTTTTAGACAAAAAAACAACACACAACAAAAAACACGATCTTTTGGGTGTCAGTGCCCCTTTAACGCGTGTTGGCGTATGGGACATATTGAATGTTTTCAGGGCCCTGATTGGACGGTCAGGGCGTCCGACAAGCTGTCTTCACCCCTGCCCGGACGGGTTGAGTTTGGAACGGGTTCGTGCGCGACCCTTTAAACTTCACCACCCGTGGAGCGCCGCGTAATTTGTCGTGCGCGAAAGGTACTTTGTTCAGTGCCTACGAAGCAGCCGCCGTCCTCACCGTGCGCGGTAGGACACCTAACTTTATTTGTAAGCCGTGCGCGGCAGTTTGTCCAAGTCCGATCTTTTTCTTTCTTTCCCTTTTGTATGTAACTTGGAGTTTAAGTAAAGTTTTTGTTGTGTGTTTGTAATCGAACACGAAGCCTCCGGTTCATACCTCTCGTCATCTACAACCAACCCTCCAGCTGCTAGCTTCATTCCACGATCTCCCGGCCCTCGACGGCGGTCACCCAAGATGCTCATCGAGGTCCGGCAAAAACAACCTAACATCACTACTGGAGGTTACGTAAACACACCTGAATGATTCACGCGTTAGCCTTTGGCCGACTCCCAGATTTCCTTACGCTTATCGGGTAAGCAAATCCGCTAGCCGAATAAAGGCTATAGCCCGTGAATCACCGAGGCGTGTTTACCTAAGCCTCCCCTCCTCCTCTTTCTACCCAGCATAAACCAGGTGATGTGGCGTCCACGAAAAACGTGCCAATCAGAGTTCCGAAACTGATCCGGTGACTTACATCACAAGCTTTTCCGAATAAGCAACCGGAGTCGGGACCAGATGGACATGCTGCACCGAAGAGTACACCGGAGGCCAAGAGGTCGGCAGATTTGCACACGCTGGATCGCGGACGCGGACACGCGAGGCGAACCCGACTCCCCCTTATCAAAGCGCGGGGTTGGACGCCGAACAGGACTTGGAGGTCGATCAAGATGTTAGACGACACGTGAAAAGCCAAGTGGTTTATTTAAGCTGTGGTCCGCTGCGAAGCGCGTAATAAGCACGTAATTCAGTTCGTGACGGCTCTTTGCGTGAGAGTATCGGTGCTTGATGGTTAGGAATACAATCGTGCGTGCTGTGCTGCTGCCTATTTTTCTATTTTTTTTTTCGAGGGACGTCACGAGTTTTAGAGCAGCGTGTCTGTGCGGGTTTCGACTGCCTGCACCTTCACCACCTCCTTCCCCAAGAGGCTACAAGCACGCGCAGGCATTGCCTCGTGCCGCTTATAGAACCCCCACTCAACAACGACGCACGTCAAGTGTTTTCCGGTCGAGGCGAATAAGGAGAGCATAGAAATCTGCTAACGAGCACGTTTCGTGCTTTCGCCCATCTTTTCCTCGAAAATAATCTACGCGCCGCGGAACGCTCATTTCCATCCCAAATGTGGCACTGGCGATTGGGGACCAGGCGTTGAAAGTTCTATAATTTACCGTTATCTGATTCTAAGGTTATTATCGACTGCTGAAAAATTTGAATGAGAGAGTATGAAGGAGTCGAAGGAGCCCGTTCCCGGTAGCAGATGCAATTCGTCTCCGTGTATTCACAGGTTTTATTGTCCACCATTTTCTTGTTGAAATTTTCGGATGCTTATAAATTTTGAACGAGGTGACGGTAATTGCTTAATCTTAGGCGTTTGGTCCGGGCCGCTAGCGCTACATATGGGCGGAGAATGAGCGTCCACAAAAACGTAATTTACATTTGCAATAATAATTTAAAAAGTCCAATCACTCGGTACCTTTCTTTCCCAAAAACCGCCTCTGATCAAGAGATCAGACACGTAACAGCCCAGTCAAGGGGTCAAGTATGAATCTAGAAATTTCCATCGAGTCAGAGGTCCAATTGAATCAAGAGATTTATCGAGTCCAGAGGTTCACTCTAAACCAAGAGATTCATCGAGTCGGATTTACTCAGAGCTGGGTCCCTTCTAACCTCTCACGCTCTCAGCACAGCTACCCTCATGTCTTCCTCTCTCCACTCTCTCCCTCTAACAGGCATAGTCATCCCCGAAGGACGGCTACACATGTGCCGACAAGCAAAGTCGAATAACAAGTCAAGTTGGCGCCAAACCGAAACGGCCCTCCGTCGCCGACTCTGTAGACCTTCCAATTATCGACCCCCACAAACGCACGTGGAAGTCGTTGAGACACCTCTCGTGTCCACGATAGCCGATTCCCGGTACAACCCCGACAGGTCGACGACACGGGATGGGACCCGCCATCAACGGCACAATGCGCGTACACAAACCGACCGTGGTATTAGGGACGAGCCGAGGCGCCGCTCCCCTGGTCCCCCAACTGTTCACGACCACGCTGCCCCGCCGTGGCGGCCACTACAAAGGGGCCTCCTAACGAAAGCCAGGCGTCCGTCTCGAACCAAAGGAACACGCTACACTCCTGCGACTCTGAGGTTCCAGCATGTTACACAGGCTACATACAAAATTACACAAGAAGGACCAATAAGAATCCGAGATATACCCATCGAGTCAAGAAGTCCAATATGAATCAAGAGATTTATAGAGTCAAGAGGTCCAACGAGTCCGGAGATCCATGCAATGAGTCAAGAGGCCAAACGTTGGATCTCTTGATTAGTTGGACACCTCGACGAAAATAATCCCTGGAGAAGGGAACAAGGGGGACAAAGGACGAACACAGACCTTCAAACACAGCTAGGTGACTGGTGCGTGACCGAAAAAATCGGCCTGGTCCTGGTATCGAACCAGGGACCTCTCCATTGCCAGTGGAGCGCTCTACAAACTGAGCTAACCAGGAGTTAGACGTCAAGAGCAAACGGGTTTTATAAGCTGCCACCAGTCTAACGCAACAAGGGCGAACGGTCTGCATTTTTAAGCTTGTGATGATACTGCAAATAAATGCAAAGGTGCAAGCGAGCTGGACAAGAATAACGAAAATAATCCCAGAAGAAGGGGAACAAGGGGTACAAAGGACAAACGCAAATCTCCAACCAGGCGGATGTTTTCGGTCGAGCACCAGTCACCTATAGTTGTGTTTGGAGACGTTTGTTTGTCCACTGTTCCCCTTGTTCCCTTTCTCCAGGGATCATTTTCGTCATTCTTGTCCAGCTCGCTTGCACCTTTGAATTCATTTGCGGTATCATCATTGGACACCTTGTCCTGATAGATCCACTGATCCATATGATCTCTTGACGCGATGGATCTCTTGACCGGGAATCTCCCACCCCAGCTTCTCTCGACCGCCGTCGCGCTAAGGTATTCATTCATTGCGCAGCAACTGTTAGTTTTCCATTCGCACCGACCGCGTCTCTCGTGCCGTCTCTCCAGCGGTCCGTGAACTTAAACAACCCGGGGTTTTCAATCGCGCCGCTGCCGTGTTTGCGAAGACTCAACAGCGGGGTATTTAATTGGAGACCGCAGCCCGGCCCAAGACAAGCACGACACTCCAATGTAGACACGCTCCCCTTCCAACGTGTCGCGAAAACTTCCGAAGGCTTCCTCTCAAGGACAGCGGGGAGAAGAGGGATCGTCTAGATGTCGCGAACTTTTTGTTGAACCCGAGGTTCCACTTGTTCAGCGAACTTTCGAACGTTCGACACAAAGTTCAACCAAGTTTGACTTTCGAACAGTGTTACCCCAATTTCACATATATATATTTCGAATTTTGGTAAACGAATAAATTTATACGGTAGTTTATTTGATATTTTTTTATAAAGCATATTATGCCGAGGGGCTCATCAAGCCGTCTATAGTCGGTGACAGGTCAAGAAGGAAGAGGAAGCTCCTCCCACCCCTTTCCACTTCAGCCGAGTGAACGGTGGAGAGGAGGTCGACTCCTCTGCCAGCGTTCGTTCACTAATGTCTGTGACCGGACGACACGCACTCGCTGAGAGGAAACTACTACCACAGAGGGGTTTACTACGGTTGATCAAACGCCATTTCATCGAAACACAGTTTTAGAGAACGGGCTCTGTTTTATCGAAGCTCGGTTTAGAAAAAGCGGAGCGATGATCAGTTTAGAGAAATGCCGTTTACTGAAAATGGTACGCTGCTTAAGAGGGCTGCCCCACGGCGCGTGTATCAATAAAGCGCGTGCAACCCCCCCCCTCCTTTTACGCCACTTCGCGGCGGCCCACTACAAAAATGTTAACCCACTTGGTCCACCTACCGTACACGACGCTTCGCGGCGGTCGAATTGCCAAAGAAGTGCTCATCGCCATTTTCTCTAAATGAGGCGATTCGATAACTGCTGTCGGTAAAGCGGCGTTCGCTGAAGGCGCATTCACACAGCGGAAAGACGCGCGTCGTGGGGTAAATTTTTGCTTATTTTGTGTATTGAAAAAAGTCGCGCGCCGAGGAGCGACGCAGGGAGACGACGCCTCGGAACCCAATTTTTCCCGACGCGCGCGCTTGAGCCAATCAGCGAGCGTCCGGACGTGACGTGTCGCCCTTTTCCGGTTAGGAAATGTTTTCGCTGTTTTTATTTTCGACCCAGAATGAAGGCGAAAAGGCAGAGGTACTAGTACACCATAGCAGAGGGGTCGGGAGATTTGTGCACTCGCCAAACGTGTCTGGAAGCATTTCACCGTGGAAGGAAGCACTTCACCGTGGAGAGAAGCAAGCCGATTGGAACATCTGACTGTGAGCAGTGTTTTATGGTAGCGTGTACGACGCCGTGAAACTACTCTTCATTGTTTGCGCGAAAGCTGCCACCGAAGTTCGCGGTGTGTTAATTCCTACCTCCGACTGTGCGGGAGCGATCACCCCCAATCTGTTGTGTAGCCTTTGTGTGCACCCACCACTACGGAGTACAACAGTTCTCGATCGAAAAGACGCTCGCACACGCTGCGTGCAGTGTTAAAGGTACGGACGCGAAGGCTCTGGGACGGGCTGACATAGCACCCTGCTTTGTTTGCACAAAAACGCGGAAAAAGAGCACCTTCTGAAGCTGCCCACTCGAGTCCGTGCCTTACGCCAATGCTGCATATAACCGGGGTGTAAAACGTATATGTAATCATCGCCGCTGTCCATTCAGTGAAGACGGCTGTCTCCCACCGCATATGCAACCGTGAAGGCAAGGCAACACCGATCGTGCAAAGCAGACGAATAAAAAAATTCCGTGTTCTCTCGACACACGCGAGATTCCCCGAGAAGACGCCGCCGTCGGGTGGCCCTGTGTGACTGCTTCGTATTTTACGACGCCAAAGTCGACGTCGACCGCAACGCGCGTTTTTTGCTCAGTGTGAATGCTTCTTTAGACGAGCTTCTCTAAACCGCATGCTTCCGACCACAGAGTACACCAGTACGAAAATGTAGCGAACGATTCCGCCCAATGCGATAATAGGAGTGTGACGCTAAGCGGAATGCGAAGAAAGCCACAGCACAACGGCGCTATACAGAAGACGATTAGCGACGAAAGAGAGACTACACAACAACCGAATTTCGACGCACAATAGATGCCACTTTAAGAGGAACGAACTCCGCCGATAAAAACACAACAACAACAACAACAACAACAACAACTATCATTCTTTCTCGGGGTGGTCTCCCCGTCCCCACCAAAAATTACCAGGGCACAAAAAGGGACGATTCGAACAGAAATAGAGAAAAGCAGACAACGCGAAAAGCAAAATGTGGCAAAGCGAAACTAAAAAGCGAAAACGACCGTAGCAGACGGCGACGCGAGGGCTTGCCCCCGAAAATGCCGGCTGTCTGGCGACCGTCTGCTATTGCCCTCCCCGAGGCTGCTCCGCCCAGCGTTTTTGTGTGTTTCATTGTGGCTTCTTTCGCACGTTTCTGCGATCCGGCTGTTGCTTCCATTGTGGGAGATTGAAACATGGACCTCCTCTGGCCTCCCCCCGAGGCCTTCGATTGTCCGGGCTTCTTTTTGCTTCCGGTGTGTTTTGGTGGAAGGCGACCTTCCCCACCGTGCCGAACGAGAGGTGAATCAGCACCATATAGGTAAGACTAAAAATTCAGTACACATAAAACGGACGGTTGTGGGAAAGAAAGATAAAGGGACGGAGAGAAACGCAACGGTTGTTCGAACGGCTTTCGGGTGTGGGACATTCGTCGTTATGGTATTCGATTTATTTTCGTTAGGAGAGGGCGTAGCGGTCCCCGGCTTCAAATCACGTAATTAGAGGAATGGACGCGCGCGACGCGGAAAGAATGATCGCGTCAAAAATCCAGAAAGAAAGAATGGCGGGATAAAGTTCGCTGCACGGATGGCGACAGGAAGAGAGAGTAATGTGGGTCTTGTCGAGTTGATGACCTATAATGACGGCGTATGGGATGATTGATCGATTCCGAGATTAACATCGCGGGGAGAGGTATGGGAAAAGAAACAGTAGATGCCATTTTTCTTCTTTTTTTTTATTTAATTCATAGTAGATTAAGCTAGTTCATCACCATAATTTATTTATTTATCTCGTTTAAATTGTCTCGAACCACCAAGAGCCTCACGGTGGTAGCATAATGAAAATTCCAGTATGGAGATGTATAATCTAGCTCAAAATAAAACAGAGGCACTTTTTTTTTGTAGATTCATAGTAGATTGTTTACTGGAATAATTTATTGGCTTTTGTATTGTTTAAATTGCCTCGAGGCTCGCACCACCAAATGGTATCATGGTTGAAAATGTCGGATAATACAGTGACCAAAAATACACGAAAAGCGATAGAGCTCAATAATCATTACCGAAGTTGATCCCTCCATATGTCATGTTCGAGGGGTCATTTGTGGGATTTACTTGAACCGGCCGGATGTTTTAGATGCAAGCTTATGTGGGATATATTGAACTACAAACAATTAAAAAACAACAGTGTCCAACAGAAAACTAGGGACAGACAACGCTGAGAAAGTCTGGCACTGCGTTTAGTTAACTTGTGTTGTATATACAAGGGCCATTGAGACCTCGCGCTTGTATTGAAGCTGTAATTATGTACAAGACCTGCTGTAACGTTGTTAAAAAATGCAGTATTTTGTGAATAAAAAAATTAATCCAACTCTGAAAGAAGAGGGTCGAACAAGAGCAAGAAGTGAAAGGGATCAACGTTCGCGAGAATTTGGTTTCACCAAATGGAATCTCGTCATGTCTGAGTTGTTGGAGGAGCCTTATTTTCAAGGAACAAATTTCATTTCATTTCAGACGTGCGGACTCCGACTGCGACCGGCAGAGTAATTGAAAAACAGAGGAAACTCGGGGTGAACCAGACAAGACGCGGGGCGTACGACGCCCCGTTCAATGAAAGAGCGACGACTCGCGCATGAATTCCCCGCTTCCAAGTTGTCCCTACCCTCGCAGCACTACAGAGAGAGCTGCCGCTATAAATAGCACCCGATCCACTGGTCTAGGAGCCAGAACAGCGCCGAGACGGGTGTCGTCTGCTTTGTGTCTCGCGCAAAACGCGATTGCGCGAGACGCTAAGCAGACCGACTTCCACGCGCACCCGCGCGCGTCTTCAATCGAGACCGGCAAACGCGTCTGCCTCGATCACGTCGAACGAGCGGAGAGTATTTTTAAATCTCGTCGGGCTCCCGAAAGTTCAGGTTGACTGCCCCGCCGGTGCTACGCAAATTAAATTCCCGGTTAGGATAGGGTGAAGGACTCACCGTTCCATCATTTTTATTTCGATTCTGCTTTCTAAAAATGTGGGATGTAGGCGTATCCTGCCTCAAAGTCGTTTCATAACATGTAGGGACTTAGTATACCTCAAAGGTTGCTTCACACACTCGCGATTGAAAGGGACGAAACCCTTACAACGCTTACAACGGATGGATGGATGAATGAATGAATGCGGCTGAGCCCTTTGATCGGGCGGTAGCTTACGCCACCTAGCCATTTTGTTTTACCATTTAAGCTTAGAATATTTAAATGTGAAAACCATATTCACTCCTGCAACTGAAAAGAAAGTGAGGCTATAAAATCACCTTGCCCTCAGTTATTAAGAAAATACCAGCTTTCTCTTCGCTTTCTGCCATTATTCACTTAATCTTTGCTTGGTTATCTCCACTGTCTTGAAATCCACTTTTCCTTCGCTGTCTCTAAAACCCAATGATTTTATTAAATCTATGTTGTTTACAGCCCACAACGAGAGAACAGACTGGTGCCATCTCTCGAGTAAACCTGGAAACACTTCGGGTTTCGCATGCCCAGACCGAAGATTTTTGACCGTATCGGCAAGATCGAATTCTACGCGCCATCTACGAAAAATCGTCGCTTATAGTTGAGATTGTTGGAATTACTTCAACCGCACGGCGAAAGAATAATGGCTAAAATATACGCAGATCGGATATCGTTCCAGCGCTGTCCGATAGATGGGGTCAGTGTGTTCTCTCGTCGGAAGCGGTTACGAGCGGTTGCAAAAAGCAGACGATGACACCCAGATGCGAATGTGTGAAGCAAGCTTTAGGCTGCGGCTACACACTGCGAATACGTCACAAAAAAGACAATCTGCAGACAGTGGCTGATGAATGTTTCTTCCTCGTCTGACAATCCTGTGTCACACGGAAACTGTCTTTAAACATGTTCGAAGCGTGCATATGAATCAGGGTGGAGAATAAAAATCAAGATGATTTCAATCGTGAACGACTTAAATCGTGATGTAAATTAAATCAACTTTTTTTTCTTTTTTCGCAAAATGAATCTTGAAAATACTTTTTTTTATATATTCAACGCTTGTTTATCATTTCCGAGGGTGTTTGTCTCGTATTTAAATAAATAAATCATCGAACAAGGAATACTTAAATCTGCTGAACACAAGCAAAAGGCGGTACTATTCCAAACAAATAAAAACATTGAGCTTTTTTTTTTCATTTTAGTTAGTTTTGTAATGTCCTCTTGCAAGCGAATCATACCGCAAAAAAAAGTAAATAAAGATATTTTTTCTAGAATGGCGGGGCTTATAAGAATTAAATTATTTGCTTATTAGACTCTACTTTAAATTTACACAAACTCTTTCGTCCGTATTGTTTTCAGTGATCGGATATATTGACCGATCAATCTGCCACGTTTAAAAATGCATCCAGTAATAAAGAATAACCATGTCCTAGCAACATGTATTCAAAATCAAATGAATCTTATTTACGCGACTAATATATAATAATATTTTTTTTAATTTTTATTTTGAGTTGCATGAAGCAAAGTTGCGTTGAACAGGCGGACAAGCCCTATCAGCGTTTTCCGCGCCGTGGCCTCACCTTGACGGCAGTGGCGGTGGCCGCAGTCACCAGGGCGTCACCCGTCGGGGTGATGGTGCCCGGCGTGTCCCCGTTGGCCTCCCGCTTGCTCTTGCGCCGCTTCACCTTGTCCTTGGGCGCCGGAGTGATGTCCGCAGACCGCTGCTTGCCCAGCTTCTGACCCATGCCCGCTGACGCCGCTACCGTCGATGCTGCTCAGAGTGGCACGGGGGCACTGCGGAAAGCAGAACGCGCAGAACAAAGATCAGGGAAGGTTATTTAGTTACTCAAATATAATTAAAGAGAGTCGGTTACTGGAACTGTATTGTAAATGACTGAAACCATTTGTTTAGTCCCTCGTAATGAGTTACTCTAGACTTGTAGGAATAGAGACACTCAAGTAAGGAAAGGATGGTATGGTGAACGTCCATTGCATACCTGTATTTGTTCATAATGATCGCATTAACAAAGTAATAAACCAACTAGCTGAACTTAAGCCAGTAGTTTTAGAACTCTAGTTTCTGCGACAATAATAATAATAATACAATAATAATAATAATAATAATAATATAATTCCATTATTATTACTCCTCGCACAGAGAAGACAGTACCGCTGAACTACTGGGCGAAGATAAAATTAAATAGGAAATTTGAATAAATATAAAACATTTTCCTAAAAATAAGCGCAATTCAGCGCGAACATTTGACCTGCGCTTGCTCACGTAATAATGAATGCACACTGCATTACATGACACACAATTATACTCATTTTCACGAAGGCCCACACGTGTGATAGCGTAGGAAATGACGCTAATCCGTACTGATAGACTCAGCTCGCTTTCGGACTACAAGTGCCGCGCACTGCAGCGCAGTGGTGGAGACAACTTCTCCACTAGTGGCTCGAGGGAATCCTTCTTTCGCAGCGCGACAGGCGTGCATTAGACTAATGCCGTAAGAGGTACGATCACGAAAAAAAAAGATCAGAAATGTGGTTGAATATGTCCAGAGAAGTGTGTAAATTAAATGCACACAGATCGACGGCTTTCACGGGTTAACAGGACAGATTTCAGGGCCATGCATTCGAGGGGGTGCAAATGTTTCACGCTAGGTGGCGCAAGCCGCCTACTGATACGAAATGTGTAGCCAATATCATCCATCGTACCTAAGGGGCAGGCGACGTAAAGCTGGCTTCACGGCCTCACAGGCGCGCGTTGGGTGAAACCGAATTCTGTCATGGAGTGGGGCTAGGTGGTTTTGAGCCCGAAGCTGGGCGTTTATTGCGAGGCAAGCGACCAGCCTATCGCGTGACGTAGCCGAAAGCTACGACAGACGATACTGTAGTATCGTAGCTTTCAGGTACAGGAGAGCACCACGGAGGATTGGCTTCCCAGAATCACAGGCCTGTAATGCGTTGAAGACCAAGCTCTGATAATGCGAATATATGTTAGCTTCGTTGCACTAAAGCGCAAAATAATAAATAATAAAAATGAAGAAAGTTACAATTTAGCAGTCTAACAGGCGGATACTGTATTGAAGACGACGCCTGACAGCACCAGCACCACTCAGTCTGATCTTGATGACACATAGAGGCGCGCAGTGCACGGAAATCCACCTTCGGAAACGTCGCAAGAGGTTGGCTTCACCGCATAACAGTCGTGTATTGCGTTGAACGCCCGGCAGTGTCACGCCATAGGCTGGGTTCACGACGCTGGGTGCGCTTCAGTCCCAGGAAACGCAACTGCCGAACGTCACAATAAGTTGGCTTCACAGCCCGACACCCGCGTATTGTATCCGAGGGAATACCAGGAAGCGCACGTGGCTGGCTTCACGGCGTAGCAGTCACGCATCGCACAAAAGCACCGCATCGGTAAAGATGAAAAAAAGAAAAAAGGTGGGCTTCACAGCTTTGCACCCGTGTATTGTAACGGAGGCGCCGTAAGGCAGCACTCCGGGGCTGGCTTCACGGCAAAGCAGCCGTGCATCGCACAGACGTTACAATAAGCTGGCTTTACAGCACGACTGTCATGCACACTGCAACCGAAGCCAAGTCCCCCGTTGCTCTGCGGTGTTCTAAATTCATTTAATCGCGAGCCAAGCAAGGACATTTCTAGGAAGACCGAACCAAACAAGGGGGATCCCTTTCTAATTTGTCTGTATATCTGTCTGCGTGAGCGTGTGTTTTGAGAAAACTGTAACGAGCGCGTGATGGAGCAGGTACACCTGCTGAATCCTTAGGCCAAGAGCCGCGCGGCTCAATCTGCAACCGGCAACAACCGCAGCAGCAAAACGCCCGGCCCGGAATAATATTCTGGCGCGGCGGGAACGCGCCAAGTTCTCGGACCGGTGCTGACACCTCTCGACCGCAACGGCAACTCCAAAAGCAATTTCATGTTTTCTTTTTGCGGCGGGTTTTACAGAGAAGACACCCGCGTTTAAATCCTACGTTTCTTTTTTAACCGAGAGGAAAACGTGGAATAAAACTAGACGCGATTCCTATATATATATTCGATGTTACGTGTTCTTACTGTTGTTTCTTTAGGAACGGGAAATGGGGCTAAGTCTCCCGCTACGCTGTCCATTTTCTGATTCTATTTCGAGAGCGCTGTTCATTGTGCGTCGGTAGTTTGCGGTACGACATAACAAGGCCGTAGGTTTGTCGTTCGTGTTTATTTATAAGGAAATCGGCGGATATTTTTCGGCGTTTATTTGTTTTTAAGATGTCCGCGTATTTCGATAATCCCTTTCAAGCATACGCCAAAAACAGTAAATATGGGTTTGAAAAAAAAATCAGTCCTAGCTGGGCAAAAATGTAAAGAAATACGTGTTTTTCGGTTTGAACCGATTTTGACCTTTTTTGACACCAATGGATGTTTCCATAACGAAAAAAAACCTAAGACTGCAAAAAATAAAATAACGGACAAATACACAGACCGTCTCAATTTGAGACGATGTGTATTTGTCCGTTACTTTTTCTTGTCTCGTTTTTTTTAGTTCATTAATTGAACTTTTCTGCGTATTTTCACATTCTTCGTTCATTGATGTTTATTGGTGTTTTTCGCGTTTACCGATGATGTAGTTTTGACGTCGAGGAATGTTTATCGGTGTTTTCCGTGTAAAAGCCGGAAAGTCTACGGTTTCAACATCCTAACCAACGTAACACCATACCGTAAGCGTAAGCATACCGTTGTAAGTTGTCCTTGTAAGTCAGCGCTCGTCGTGTCTGCTCCCTCCACCTGTCCTTCGCCGTCTTTGCGCTGTTTTCCATTAGCCGTACCGCACCAACTTCGTTTAGAACACGGGTCTCCCAAATGACCCTCTTTCTAATTTTTTTTCTTCGAATATTCCCAATGGGGTTTAGCCCTTACTCCAATCACTTTGTTTCTGGCATGCCAAAGCGAAACGAAATGATAAAGAGAAGCACTTGAACCCGAAATTAAAGGACCCCCTCCCGAACCCAACTGCGAGCACCAGAGTTCAAAAGCGCCGGCAAAAGAGGTCACAGCACCCCCCCCCCCCCCCCCCCGGTCCCATTCCAAGTACACGCAGTGTAAGACGAATCTCCTCTTTACGAAAGAAAAAAAGAAAGAAACTACACTCACATTAAAACAAGCGAAGCCGGCAAGTCGACTTGAATTTAGGACGTCGCGGCAAGAAAGAATCTTCGTCATCCAACAACTTTCTTTCTTTCTTTTTGCCTTCTTTCTTCTTGAGTTCCCAGAGCCAATTTCTCCCGTTAAAAAAAAAGATATAAAGAAAGAAACAACGGCTTTAAGTAAAAGAAAGAAAGATGGGGAAAAAAAACAAGGTTTCCCACAGTTTTAACAGCACTTAAAATGCCGCCAACTCGGGAAAGCAACTAAACATAACGACTGCGCGCACTTCTCCGAAAGACGCTACACACTCTCGGTTTTCCATTACGATGAACGGCAGAGGACGCTACGGGTCGTCCCAGCCAATCCGGGACCTGCGAACTTGTCACGTGACACTCACGCGGCACTGAAATTAGGGATGTCGTGAATTGGTCGAGGTTCGAGTTCGACCAGGTTCGACTTTATCGAACCTTCTTGCGAAAAGTTCGACAAAGGTTCGACTCGGGTTCGACCGCTATCCGCATGCGCGACAGGCTGGCCAGTTGGCTTTAGATTGGATGGTGATGGCTAAGGGATGAATTAAGGGCAGCACTGATTGGTTATTTCAGTTAATACAGTACAAAAAATGAAGTTGTTAACTTCTTCAGTGATTAGAATTAGTTTCTTTTAATTGCAACTGTTCATAAAATTAAAATAACACTTCGCATAAAAAAGAAAATTCTCTGAACCTAGACATGCTTGCATCAAGGTCTGACCACACTGTCCACGAAGTCGAAATGGTCGTATCTGGTTAAAATTGCGAAGGCTCGTCGAACCAGTCGAACCCCGAAAGTTCGACCTAAAAATCCGGTTCGACAAAAGTTCGCGACATCCCTAATTGGAATTGGTTTCGTCCATTGCTCGTAGCGCCCCTGTGGTCCAGCGTAAGAAGGTAAGTAAATCGCTTGGTACAGTCACTGTCGACATGTTATACAAACCGAACTGTCGCTATAACTGCATAAGTATTACACTCGGGAAAATATCCTCTTTATTTTCTTTATTTTTTTTCTTGTAGAGAGGTAATAGCGCGCGCGATGAAAGCGAAAAAGAAAATCGTTTATGGCGGTTACGCGGCCTGTGAATATCCGTCTGCGACCTTGCGAACACGCGCGGCGTCGGCGCTGTTTCCTTGTGCACGGTGCAAACAACCTGCGGGAATGAAGGAAGCTCGCCCGTGTTCACCAGCGAGCGTGGCGTATTCTCGTTATTATAAACTTTCGTTTGATTCCTTTCTTTAGCGCGAGTGTTGTATGGGGGAGGAGAGAGGCGGCAGTCGAATGTCAACGACACCAGAGCGGCCAGACGATCATAAAAGATCCAGAAAGGCTCCCACTGCTGCGAAACGCAGTAGCTGCAGCCTGTCTTCATGGTGAGTGCAAGAAGAAGAAAAAAATATGGCAAATTGCAGCTAGGCAATTGTGTTGCACACGTGAAGCGTTCTAGCATCACAGACGCTTAGCGAAATGAGTTTTCAGACGCCAGACGCTTACCGTACGTTCACGGGGCCCTTCATCGGGTTGACGCGTATCATATGTTTAATTGTCCCTAGACTGAAGCCATACTACTGCTGAGCGGGCTGAAACACCTGGTGATCTTCCAGAGGCTTCCATACTCTCGAGCTCCTCTCCTCAGTGCGCACAGGTGGTCGATGTCCTCCTCGCCCACCCCTCTGGTCACATGACCTCCCGTCAACCAATCAGCGTCGAGCCTCGAGGCCACGCTTTTATCTGGGCTTCACGAAAAGCCGAACTCCGTAGCCAAAGAACGTTTCGCGTTAAAACTGACCCGCAACAGAAGCTTTACTCACCCCTATGACAGCTCGATTCTGTCGAACTATTCTATAGGTTATATTAATTGCGTTTTCGAGATATACGAACTTGACAAAGATATCTCCAATTTACGTTGTCATTGAAATCTAAAAGTTTAACAATAAGTCGTAAAATAAACGCCCTTTCACATACACTAATCTACGTCGACGTAATCAACGAAACGTCTTAACAAGTCACTCGCGCGGTGAAGAAAAAAAAACAAAACGATAAAAGTTCCTCGAGCGCAAATTC
Source organism: Ixodes ricinus (assembly GCA_037355805.1). Taxonomy (NCBI): domain Eukaryota; kingdom Metazoa; phylum Arthropoda; class Arachnida; order Ixodida; family Ixodidae; genus Ixodes; species Ixodes ricinus. The sequence continues at coordinate 60,300 of JAZHYW010003745.1, read as the reverse complement.
TCTTATAGCAATTAAAAGGTAAATGGTCCCGAAGCTGTCCAGAAACCAAAATCTTGTTAAGTGTGTATGAAGGTCATGGCCCGTTAAATACAATAAATCGGTTGCCGACTGCAAGAAGGCCTCGGAGAGTGACAATAAACGAGGCCACTTTAAACGTTCTCGACGGTCTACATCTGCCCCGTTCTTTTGGAACCGCCGTCAAACGGCACTGAGAATCGTTAAAGCCTCCTCCAGAACGAAAAAAGAAGATTGTTGTCGAAAAAAACGGACACAAAAAAAAACATGTTTTTAACGACGAGCCAAATTACGACGAACCTCGTAGAGTTCTCTTTCCAATTTACTTTCTTTTCGAGTGTCTTCCAGATGTCCAAAGGTGATGAACGGTGCAGAGAGAGAGAGAGAGAGAGAGAGAGAGAGTAAGTCACTGCCCGGTGCGCCATTTTCCGAAACGGCACGCACGACGTCTGCACTCTTGTCGGAGCGCAGCAGAAAGCTACGAGCCAATCCCGTGCCGTGTGAGCATCACGTGACCTCCGGAAGGTGCGCATGCATCAACGCACGGAGGGCGTAGCCACGTAATACGTTAACAGCGCTGGATTGCCATGGGATGGCTCAAATTCATATGGTTCATTTTGTCCGTCCCGTACACGCGACGGACAAATTGCTCCTGAAAGATGGTCTGCTGCAACCACCTTTCAGAAGCAAGTCTGGCCACCGTGTGAGTGGAAAACGCCTTGTTGGGACGCGCCAGTCTGGCAACAGTGGGCTCGCGCCTTAGCAGAGGACTCGACTATCGGACGGTCTTCTACAAACGCACCCTAGCAAACAGGAAGATGGCGGACGCCTATCATATGTGCGCATGAAGCTTTTGGACAACTAGGTCAACTCTGGCCGAACACATCCCTCCCCCTCGACTCACCCTCGGGAGAAAAAAAAACGGAATTCGTGACTGACTCATTAGAGCCAAGCGCTGGTTGAGACCGTGAAGAAAGCGAGAGAGAAGGGACATGCCTACCGTCAGGAAGGACAAAATTTTGCCTTTCGTGCACGGCGTCATTACTTTTTGTCTTTGCTGGGTGTGATGTGATGAGCCCGCTATTGTGACAGTTGCTCTCTTTATGAGCGGTACGCACGATCGCTCCTAATGGTACGTACGCGTTTTCAGTTGCTCGCATCCAGGCTAGCAGGATGAGAAGTATCGAATTGACAATGCCCGCATGCCAACGCAGAAGTAACCGAATGTAACCGATGTCCATGACCTGGGGCCTGAAAGGGGGGGGGGGCGGCTTAAAATGCATGTGTATATTATAGGGTCGACTGGATTCCGGGAAGGGGGGGGGGAGGAGCTGAAGCCCTATAAGTCTCCCCTGGCTACGCCACTGCAGTCAGATTAGACTTGTTTAATGCGATAGCATGTCACTACCCGAACACTTACGCGGTCCGTAGCTGGGTTCGTATCCGATGAAGAAGGCGACACGCATATGTTATATATCTACTTGAATACGCCTGAACACGCGTCGTATATTGCCCAAGGACCTGTCATATCACTTTTAAAATTTATCGTCAATGTCAGCGTTTCCGATACTGTGCATGCTGTCCACCTCTCAACCTGGCTGAGCTGCAGAAATCTCTTACATTATTATCATTCTCTGCACAGATTCAAAGATGCTGATATTAAGTTAGAAACGCTAAAAATACTATACACAGCCCCGCTGACTCGAGCTAAACCAGATTTTTTGTTGTTGTGAATTCTCGGTTTTTTATGCAATTCCTGTTAAACAACAACAAACACGCTGTAAGGTTTGTGAGATTTGTGTTTGTCCTTCGTCCCTTCTTGTTCCCTTCTCCAGGAATTATTTTCGTAATTCTTGTCCAGCTCGCTTGCACCTTTGCATATAACTGCATTATGATCATAACCTTAAAATGCAAGCTTCACCCTGTTGGTGTTGGACTGGTGGCGGCTGATAAAACCTGTCTGCTCTATCATCTAACCCTGGCTAGCTCAGTTGGTAGAGCGCTTTACTGGAAATGGAAAGGTCCCGGGTTCGATACACGGACCAGGAGGATTTTCTTCGGTCGCGCACCAGTCACCTAACTGTGCTTGAGATTTGCGTTCGTCCTTTGTCCCTCTTGTTCCCCTTCTACAGAGGTTATTTTCGTCATTCTTGTCCAGCTCGCTTGCACCTTTGCATTTAATTGCATTAAAATCACGAGAATGATAATATTTTAAGAGATTTCCGCACGTCAGCCATGTTGAAAGGTGGATCGCATGCACAGTATCAAAAATGCTGACATTGACGAGAAATTTAAAAGTGATATGAAAGGTCCTTGGGCTCTATAAGGCGCTTGGTTCAGGGTGACTCCGAATTGCACTCAAAACTGTGTAACCTTAAGTAGGTTGAAATTACTGATCACTACGAAGCTGAAGGAACACCGTTCCCATGATTCCTGGAGTGCGGGACGGGACACTTGGGAATATTGCAAATGGTCTGTTGTGCACAAAGGGGAAATGCGCCCAACGAATGTGGTATGATATACTAAAGCTTCTGAACGGAAGATACAGTTATCAAATGTCTTATTACGTTTATTCCTGCATAACAGTAAAAGCCCACGCGTCGAACACAGGCTTAATAAGAGCATTATCGAGAGGTGTACTCTAAGAACTGCAGAAAATAGAAAACTGAGTGTCTCGCCTTTCTTGCCCCGTCCTCTGACGCTTTTATTCTCGTAGCAATCGAAAACCCGGCGAAGCTGCGCCTGTGAACGCGATGATTTAGGTTTTTCGAGCATTTGTCGAATTCGTTGTCTGCACATGATGAACAATCGCAATCCACATCGGTCTGCAACAAGGCGCGCGGATGTACTGCACTAAATTCATATTGTCAGAAAACTAAAATGTTGTATTGTCTCCCGAGTGTCGTCTCCCCCCAAAAAAAACATTAAAAACAGGAAACCAAGATAAGCGGGCGAGAATAATAATTGGCTACATGGGTCTCGCAGCTTATGCTATTGGAACGTGAGAAGAACATCAGCTCAGAACGTAGAATGCAGTCCCAGATTGCAAGGCGTTTCTCAGGCGGGCTGGGTTCACAAGTGAAATTTGGGTAGGTCAGACGAGATAAAATTAGGCACCGTCGCCGACAGCGTTTGCAATCCTTTCTGACGGCAAACGCTTTAATAATTACAATTCATTTTTATCGACTCCACAGAGTGGATAAGGAGAAACTAAAAGAAGCTACGCAGTGTGGCTTGACAAATACCTGCCTCCCATAAGATTTGATAGTTTCGTCAGCACATGAATCAATCAAAGTCTACACAAAACCAAAATGTCGCGCATTAAAAGTAAAAAAAAGCAAGTAACCTCCAAGGTTTTTGCAAAGTGACTATGAACAGTTGCCTTGTCTGACCATTTGACAAGCATTCTATGTGAGTGTATTTTTTAATAAGTCTTGTCGATTGTAGATGGGACAATGTAATGCAGCAATACTTGCCACTGGTAACTAGTTCTGGCGTGCGTCTTAGTATGCCTCGTGAATCCTTTAACGTGCAAATAACGATTGGACTTTGCTAACTGGAAGAGCAAAGTTGCTTATAAATAAAAAATTAAAAAGTGCATACAGGGCGAGAAAATATAAAGCGAGAAGGCGGGAGAAAACTCCATTACTCAGTCGGTCTAGTTCCCGCAGCTTTTCTTTCGGGGGTGTCAGATGTATGCGAGGAAGCTCTCGAGATCGCTAACGGAGAAAACCAGTTTCGTTCTGCAAGCTGACGCCGGTGGGGGAGATTATACAGTTCCACGCCGAGCACGAACGCGCACAAATACAAACACGCGCACAATTCTACCACCACCAGCACCACCACGTGTGCACGCAGGCTCACTGAAACGAGGAGATTTTCGCCCGAGAAAAATATATAGCCTTCCTCGGCTCAGACATTATACGAAGTTCTCCTCCCACGGCGAGTTTTGCGCCAAGATTTCGGTCGCAGATTTCGGGATGGGGAGGGAGGAGATTTGTGGACGGCAGCCGCGCTTGAGACTGCACGTCTGGAGACAGATCAGCTCACGCAGCGCGCACTGCGATCACTTAAAGCGACACGTAGCACTTAAGCGCCGAATTGATCATAAAAATAAATGAAAAGTTGAGACGCGTTTCTGCGAGTCTGCGGAAATTTCCGAACACCAACAGTGTGACTGGGAGACGTTAAAAACTAAAAAGACAGCGGAAATAAGACGAACGAACGAAGACGGAAGAGAACTCTTCTCTGGTCCTATGTCTTGCTTGCGCTGTTTTTTTAGTTTTTAAAGATGGATATCCAACTCAGCCAACTTTCTACGATTCTTCAGTGACGTTGTGTTTGACAAGTGTAAACTCGTCAAGCGTAAACTCAACGTCGCAATCGATAAACCTGGAGCACCTACTTCTCGCAAAGCACTTGGTAAAGCCAATCGCTGCAATCTGCGAGAGGGACGTCGGCCGTAATGAGGATGGCTTCGCAAACACTGTACTATGGAGTGTCACGTCGCCGTTACCAGATGGCGCTTTAATTGGCGGTCTTCCATTTCGCATTACTTTGCAATTGGCTAGGTGGCGCAAGTCGCCCGATCGGCTCGATTCACCTAAAGAGTGTCGAGCCTCATCCGCTCCATCTCATGCAGTAGAGAGTCAGTAGAGTTAGATTTGAAAAGTTTCCGAAATCGCCGTTATGGGGCTTTTTTTTACTTCTTTAAATATCTTTATGACGCTGGGTATTGGCCACTCTTTCTGTATGAAATGACCACAAATGTCAGATTGATATCTCTAAAATCGTTCATGGTCTTTGACAAGCATTTTAGTAGAGTAACCATGAACATTTTTCAATGATAAATAAAAACGAAATTCGAGCGGTCATTAATTTTTTTTTTCTTCCAACAAAAGTCATTCGATCTAAAACCTAGGTTGATTGCTTTTCTATGGGGACTCATCACCTTCGTTTTCCACCGTGAGTTTTTGGGTTTCCAAATTCAAGCGTGGTCGTGGGGACACAAGTGATGAACCAGGTTTAGGACGCCCAAAACCTACCACACCAGAAATTGGGGATAAAATCCATGACTCGGTTTCGGAAGACCGCCAGCATAAAGTGCGTGAAATTGAGGAAGCAGTAGGCATCTCTTCTGAACGAGTTGTTCATATTTCACAGAATAAATTGGGATTAAAGAAATTTTCTGCAAAATGAGTGCCGCACTTGCTTGCTCAATCAAGAGGGGAACGTCAGCCGACAGTTTACAAGTGTTTAGGCAAATCCAACGGATTTCAGATAACGATTTGTACCTATCCGCAAGACCTGGGTGCACCATTACACGCCAAAAACAAGAAGTCAATCGAAACAATGGACCGGGCCCGGTGAATCGGCTCCGAAGAAGGCAAAGACCATTCAGTCGGCTGGTAAAGTGATGGCATCAGTTTTTTCGGGACGCCAAAGGAATTTGCACTCATTATCTTGAAAAAAGAAAAACTGTTGCTGGCCAATACTAAATAACACTTCTGGACAAGCTGAAACAATTGATTCGAGGAAAAACGCCCGGGAATGGTCAAGAACCAGGTGTTGTTTCACCCCGACAATGCACCCGCCTATTCTAGTGCAGTCGCTCAGCAAAAGCTGACAGAACTGAACTGTTCAAACTCCTTCCGCATCCACCGTATTCGCCTGATTTGGTTCCCTCGGACGTCCACCTATTCCCGAAGCTGAGAGCCTTCCTGGCTGGAAAGAAATTTCTGTCGAACGAAGAGGTGATGGAGGCTGTGAGCAGCAATTTTGGGGATCTAGAAGAACCTCACTTCCGGGAGGGAATTCGAAAAGCTGGAGAAACGCTGGACCAAGCGTGTCGAGCTTCGAAGGGATTATACGTCGAAAATAAAGTACAACTTAAATAATGCATATATATATATTGTTTTCATTTTCATTCCGGAAACTGTTCGATCTACCCTCGTACTACAAAGGATTTCCAACTGCTAGGTCGGGGTCAAGTTGTTTATGGTCCGCGTTGTTGTGGAATACGAGCGGCGAGAAGGTGCCGAGAGCGTCGGTCGTCTGCAAACGCCCCCGCCTTTTCGACCTGCTTTCCTCCTCGCCTGGCGAAAACTCGGCGCATGCGCAGTTGCGACCCATCTCCGCGGTAGGCGACTGCCATTAAATTGCAAACGCTCCCCGTGGTAGTATAAGTACGGTGCTTCTTCGATCTAGGCTGTCTGGTCTGCAGCACTAATCATGGCATCAGATAAAAAAAGAGTAATACATGGATAATAATATTCATCTGTCTATATTAAAAAAAGGATATTGATTATCAATAGTCAAGTCGTTCACACATTTCACGTAATGTACGAAACTGTCGACGAGGAGAAATGGAACCTCGTGTGATGGAGACAAAGACATGATAACGTCTATACGAAGAAAACTAGACTAAATTGAATCGATTTTTAATAATGCATAGCGTTTTCATCTCCCGAAAATCGAGTCAAGACGGCGACGCGAGCAACCTCGTAAAGAAAGTAAAAAATAAAATATTGAAGGAAGTCTGTTTTCTTACGATGTGAAGTGTCGGCAGCCCCAGGAGAAGGGAGGGGGGGGGGGGGCAATCATCAAACAAAAATCTACAGAGGAAATGACCGATCAAAAGCGAGTGAAGTATACTGCACGATCTTTATATCGTCCTTATTATTATTATTTCGATGATGATGATGATAATTCTGCCCTTTCTAATCTCGACCGCAGCACAGCACCACACCCTGGCCGGGAGAAGAGACCGGGGGAAAACAAAATGACGAGCAACTCCACCCGAAGGAAAGTATCGCTTCGGGCCGCAAGAGGGCGCGGCGCGCCAACGCCTCAACTTCCGGTACGAGAGTACCGGAAGCGTGCCGAAAGATGTCTGGCGCCGCAAGAGGCTTCACCGACCAAAAGTGAAAACGGGGAAAAGTAACAGAAAAACAAAAATGTTTGGGTTTTAGACAAGAACCTTAATATGCCGCTCCTGTGTATTTCTTTTTTCTTTTTTTATGGAGGAATATGTTATTGGCCGTAACGGAACGTTCGTGCTTTTTTTTTTTCTGTTCTTCTTATGCTTTTCATCGTTGAGTTAGTGCAGAGCAAACCTAGAGCTATGCCAAGAGTATCGGCACTCGAATCCCCGATTTTCCGGTGGGAGCCGCCATGTTGGTGCTTAGTGCAGAGAGGGCGCAACTCGACTAACCTTACGATTAAAAAATGTGACTTTCCAATCATTAGACACGGTGTCGGGGGAAGTTCGGGCAATATCGTTACCCTCTACTCCAAGATGTGTTGTAATATTTCTGGGAGTCCTACAGCTTCAGATAATGCTTCGAGTAAATGCAACAATGATTCTAGGCATCAAGATGGTTAAGGTGTGATACCCTGAAGCGTGAGTTATCATAGTGGCTCCCTAGGCACGCATAGAGGATGAGAAAGTTGCAGAAGCTCCCAGTACAAAGCCCCGAATAAAATAGACAAATCCAAATAGAAAGGTAGAAGACAATTGTGTTTCGAACACTTTTAAAATATAATTATCTAAAATAGCTAAAAAAACAACAACAACAACAACACCGGAGTGCTTTTTTAAAGGTGCCCTGGGGAGGTTTCTGAGATCGCATAAATAAGGCGATAACTCACTCTGCGGGCTCTTAAGCACCTTAGAAATCTATAAATCGTAATGATGCGCGCCCGATTTCCCTATTGAAAAAAGCAGTCAAAGATCGAACACACCGATGTTATCTCCGGCGTTGGAAGGAGCATTGTTCCGGCAGCCAGGACGGCATGTGACCAATCAAAACGCGACATTACGTTGATATTGCAAACGCTGTTATTACAAAATGAGTATGCTTTTGTAGATGATAGAAGCAAGAGTGGTCGAAAAATGTTAACTTTTCCGCGGAGAGAAAAACATAATCCTGCAATAATCATCTCAAAACAGCAAACTATATTTTTTTTTGTCTTCTGAGGGAGTGATGTGTCTGGTGGTCAGCTCGAACGCGCGTTTCGCTGGGCTGAATCGTAGTCCGGGCTGTATGAGCATTCGATATATCACTCCGCGGTTCCACCGGTCGGAGGCGCGGAGGACAGCGGTCCTGGTTTCGGAACGTGCTCCTCCCATCGCCGGAGATGACCTGGACCTGTTGCGATCTTTGATTCTTTTTTTTTTAAATAGGGAAATTGGACGCGTACTTTCATGATCTAGGCATTCCTAGGATGCTTAGAGCCAACAGAGTGAGTTATCGCCATATGTAGGCGATCTCAGAAACCTCGTCGGGGCACTCTAATTAAGCTATGTGCAATGCTAAGAAAAATCTCAAAAGCCGTGTCCCCTTTTTCGGTATGGAAATGTGAGTTTGTTTATTTCTCTTTGACACAAGTGGCGCCGCTGATGAGGTCAGCGCCTTCCGCAATTCCAACAAAGCCAAGCTATCGACACCGGGAACCAAATCAACAAAGAGCCGGTGAAAGGGCAGACTCGTGTGCCCGCGCCGGCACACACTGCATCCTCGTCGAAGAGGACGTAATCTTTGTTCTCCTAAGTACCCATTGTTGAGCCAATCAATCAGAAGAAGAAGGGAGAGAGAAGCCACTCGAACGGGCTATTAGGGGAAAAGTGTTTGACAACCTTGGCCTACGTACACAGTTCCAAGTTCCCCGGCAAACAATAAACACCTTTCTGTTTTGTTCTGTTTTTCTGACTTTTAGTGAGCACGGTTTTTTTTTTTTTTTCGCTTTACGAAATGCAGGGGACAATGGCACGCCGACGAGCTTGAGACTGTCCCGCAAACGGGATTTTATTCTACGCATCACAATTCCGCGGACACGCGATTTTTGTTTTCGTGGAAAGTTCGAGGAAAACTACGAAGCTAGTCCAACTTCCCCGTGTTGTTTCAAAACGAAACAAAAATAAACTCAATAAAAAAAAAAAACGTATTTCGTTTTTATGAGTGATGGTAAGAAAGTTATGTATTATACCAATTCCTCGGCAAAAAGAAAAAGAAAAGTAATATTTGGGTGGTCTTTATCGATCCAAATTGCGCATGCGCGACCGGAAGTCGGGCGTCTCGTGTCGTCACCGTAGCAACCGGAGTGGGTTCCGGCGCGACGTCCCCGCTCACTGGGGCCCCACTTCCCGGTGAAGCACACCGACAGGAAGGGAGATACAGCGTCGGTGGAAGGCACACGCGAGCGAAAAGACGCCGAGGAAATAACCAGCAACAACGTCTACCCGCTTCGTATCTACGAGCCGGCGTCCGTCGACGATGTTTGCCCACACGCCGACTCCGCATGTCGTCGACCCTTTGGTTTGCATACAGAGAGGCCAGGAGTGGAGGAGAAGCTTTAAGTATTGATTACGATCCGACGATAACGTGGAGGGCCCGTTGCACGCACTCTTGCGTCTGCTTACGACCGAGCTCTTGTGATCTCTCACGACGAGAGCATCTGGACGAGAGAATACATTGGCGCCCTCTAAGAGGTGTCCCTGGAACTGCATTTCCCTAGAACGAATGATTTGCGGTATTTGGGAGGTCAAATGTACGAACTATCGATGTGGGGTGGTTGTTTGAAAATTATAACATCGTCAAAGGAGTTTCCAAATCGGTAAAGAAAGAATGATGAGCAAAAAAAAGAAAAATATACGGAAACTGAGCGTGTTCCACGGCGGCTATCTTGATGGATGGCGCCAGTTTGCTCTCTCGTCCTAAGATAATTTAAGAGGGCACTCGATCCTAAGCAGTCGCAAGTGTGTGAACCAGCCTCAAAGGACCCATGAAACGAATTTCGGACTGCAATATATCAATTTATATTGGTATTTTACTAATAGCACATCGTTCAGTGGGCCAAAAGAAAAAAAGTAGAAAGTCAAAAGCCTGACTTTCGGTACGAAAATTTGAAAACAACAGCGGACTATTTGGTACCTCCTTTCCTTCGTAAGCTCGCTGCCTTTTCTCTGTGATACATCCGCGGACCCCGCAGCGCGTCATCGGGCCCCCGCAGCGCGTCACCGGGCCCATACGAACGTCACACGACACCGGAGCTCACTTAATCCCTTCACCCCTAAGCTGACATTGTGGTGGAAGCTACGCGCTTGCCGGACCAATCAGCCGCCCCCTTTCATCACCTCACCTCATTCTCTGCGCGTTGGTATGCGCGAGAGAGCGTGATCACGTGGCAAAAGTGTGGCTGGCCCAAGGAGCACGTAGCTTCTACAGCACTGTCAGATTCGGGGTGAACGAGGTGGGGAAAGCAACTTTTGTCTGAATTTTGAGCGACGGCTAATCTTCTAGGGGGAGAATGGATGTGTCCGGATTAGACAAACGAGAGTCCGAGCAAGAGGGGACTCCCCCTTTCCGTCTTCTTGAACTGTTTGGTAGAATGCGCGATTTATGAGTTGAGGAGGAAAGCTAAACAGGAAAAAGTTGGAAAAGCGTTTCTTGACTCCTTCAAAGGACACATGCAAAGGAAAAAACATTTTTTAAAAGAGCTTAGGTGGAAAAAAGGATATCATAAAACGATTTTACAACGAAGCAAAAAAATGTTTCGAGCTATATTTACGGCGCTATACGAATTTGTAGTTGGCGCCCGCGGGGAGCCGCCGCTGGTCACGTGGTAGGCCTGTGCGTCGCCGCCGCCGCACGCTGAGCGTTGTACGACGCCGCTTCAACGCGTTTCTCCACGCCGCCGTCGCCGCCGCCGCACAAGTTCGTTCTGCTTCGGGGCGCCGCCGCCGTCATCTGACCGGTGCACCGGTCTATCACGTCTGCTTGCGCTTTTTCAAGAGTTTCCTTTACTTATTAATTTTAGTTTCTTGTTATACTTCAAACAAAGATGAATAAGTTACTTTTAGAAGGCCATAGGAAGCTTCCGAAAGAGCGCAAGCACCACGTGACAAATAAGGGCCAGTCACGTGATAAATAATGGCCACTTTTCAGCGGCGCCCGCGGGCGCTCAACTACAAATGCGTATAGCGCCGTAAATATAGCTCTAAAATTTTTTTCTTCGTTGTGAAATCGTTTTATGATATCCTTTTTCCATCTAAGCTGTTTAAAAAAAAATGTTTTTTTCCTTTGCATGTGTCCTTTAAGAATAAGGACAGTTAAAACTGTGAAGAAAACAGATTCATCTGCTTTAATCTCGAGATTATTCTGCGATATTTTAAGCACACCTGCCTGGCCAAATCTTGGCCAAGGGCGGGCGGATGAAATATAAGGGTCAAGGAAAACACAGAACACGAGAAGCGAAAGAACACCGATGAGCTCGTTAGGAAACATCATAATCTATAAACCACGACGAGACAGGGATAAATCAAATAACGGACAAGACGAAAACAAAAATCGTTTCCTTTTTGTCTCGTCTTGCGCGTCGCGTGTGTTAAAAAAAAAAAAAATTGGTTTGCTCTTTGATGGGGAGATGCGCCTCAACGGGTAATCAGTCTCTTAGCTGTAGATGAGAAATTTAGCCAGTGCGGTACAACCGCTAACCTGGGGTTTTAACGTGCATCACGCAGTAGTGATCACACGAACGCGTGCCGGTACGAAACTCATCCAGATCGAAACGGGCGGGGGCGGCGGGGATTCGAACCCAGGAGGTTCCCAGCGCAAGCTTTCGCTCCACGCTCCGAGCTGAGACGCGTTAGCCCACTCGGCCACTTCCTCCCCAACGTCGCGTGTGTCCGTCTCATCCGTTATTTATATTTCTCGGCGTCTTACAGAAGATTATCAAGAAAACAACCTTTCCAGCGCTAATCACCCAAGCCAAAAAAAACAAAAAGGCCGAGTTACCGGGTTTTGGACACAAAGGATATTCCGGACGTCTTACAAATAATTATCACCAAAGCAAAAAAAAGAAAAGAAAATTTGTTACCGGGTTTTGGACTCGAGTGCGGCATGTGATATTGCGCCGAAAAGCGAGTTACTGCGCATGACCAGAAGGCCTTCCACAGCCCGGTGGACAAGTGATATGGCAGCGCGCAGAAGGCACGTTAACCCGACTGAATGTTGTTCGTTGTTGTCGTAACGTGCCATATGTGGGCGTGATTAGAGTATAGGCCTCTGTGCACTACGCGTTTGAGGGTGTCATCTGGGGATCAAACCCAGAACCAAGGGATTTTTTGTCTACAGCGGACACTCCAGGTGCCCATTGAGAAAAACAAAGCACTAATTAAAATTCTTAAAAACGCAATACAAACTGACAAAGAAAAAGGCACGAGGACGAGAGGACAGGCGCTACTGCATTAAAACTTTGGGTTCGGGATAAAAGGGCTTTTTTAACTCATTTTTTAAATATTTTTAATTAGTACGGAGTTAAGCCTAAACCAAAGTTTTAATAAAACAACACATACAATTAATTTTGTCGTGTAATGCTCGCCATCGACCCGCACCAGACAGCTAATAACGACAAAAAAAATTACGTCAGTGAATAATAAAAAGTGAGTTTCGCTTAGTTTTTTCTTACTCTGGCACCGAGTTGCCCCAATTTTCCCTCGAATTCCAGGTGTCCCTCTGCCAGTATAAACACTAGGACAAAGCCTATTGTGAGAAATGTCCCAGGTTCATCAGAAACCGACAAAAAAGAAGAAAAAACTTTTGATTTAAAGAAGTATCGTAGAGATAGATGTCTCAAACCACTCACCGATAACTGATATATATCGGAAAGTCCCGAAGGAGACGAACTCGAGCACCGACAGCCGTCGTTCAAACTTCAACCAAACCAGACTCACAAGAACTAATTCTCGGCATCGCCAGAAACGGCAGCCACAGCCACGCTCCTTCAACCGCCACTGCGGCGAAAATCTCGCGAGACCCCGGAGAGACGACAGCCTCTAATAACGATCGTTCAAAGTTCTCCGTCAAGTTCGAGGGAGAAAAAAGAAGAAAAATCGCTCAGCGAGCGACCTTTCACGCACCGTCAAAACAATGGAAGAAGGGAGGCTGCCGCACTCTTTCTTTCACGCATCACGGCTGGCTACTACTCCGCTCACCACGAAGCTGACAGTGCAGTGGAAGCTATATACGTGCTCCTTGGAACCATCTCAAACGCCTATCTTTCGTCACGGATCACGTTCCCGCCCACACCCAGGTGCAGAGAGCGGGGTCAGGTGATCAAGGGGAAGCCGTTGATTGGTCCGACGAACACGTAGCTGTCACTGCCCTCGATAGTTTAGGGGTGAACGTTTAGGAATGTCATCGACAGTTTCGCCCCCTTCTCATTTTAACGAGCGCCGACAAACACTTAGCTCGCGTGAGGCTGGTCACTGACGTCTGAAAACAAAACACCAATATTTTTAAAAAAAGTTGTTTTTTAGCATTGTTACGTTTGTTAAGTTACACTATAGCCTAGTGGCGCGATTAACAAACGCAGTGATGAAACGTAGATTTTTTCGTATCGCTTAATTATTTACTTGGCGGGATTCTGAGGACTGTTTTCGTTCTAATCACGGTCTCGGTATCGGATAAGGGCCCGTTCGCACAGTGCACTCTGGAAGGCATGCCCGAAGTGACGATGGTGGCCGCCAAACCAAGCTGCTCCGACTTTCCATGGACTTCCTGTCACCTATGTATATGCGTGACCGTAATTCCGAGTCACGTGTAAATACCCTGCGCGTCACTGTTACGTGTAAATTACGCGTAAAACGTGGCGCTTAACGTATACCGCAGTTGACGTCGACATTCGGGGAGTTTGCGCAGGTGTGCGTGTTCCGGGATGAGCCGCGCCGAAACCGACAACCCCAAGAATATTCGAAGGCCTTTGCACTAAAATTGTGACGTCATCGCAATGAGATCGAGCGCAGACGCGGATTGGTCACGAATGCTGCGTCGGCGGTCGGCTGGGTCTCGTGTCCAATCAACGAGTCGAAGGACGTCGGTCTCGGGCCCAATCGCTGAGTTTGTGCCATCCGAGTGTGATGACGTCACGTGGAGGTAGAAAGAGGCTGTCTGTCCGCAGGCTTTGATTATTCTACGTGGTAATAATCAAGACCGCAAAGAGCGACAAAAAAAAAAGTTAGTATGCACAATTTACGTGAATTCGTACTATACCACGTCGCAGACTGTGTGTTTAAGATAGATGCAAAGCTCATTTCGAGATAGATGTATATTGCCACGATAAACTTTAATAAAAAAACTAAAGCTAAACACGCACGTCGAAAACTTACTAACGCTGACTCGTCAAAACATAAAGTGCATGTTTTGCACCTTTCGTTTTTGTTTCTTGTTTTGTTTGGGCGGTCAGCGAAACGCAGTCAAAACAACTGAGCGTAAAATCAGACGCACATAAACACACGCACGCGGGCGCGAACAAAGCCACACAACTTATACCCGAGACAAGCGCACACACACCCAAACACGTATGCACACACTCACACACCTAGACCCTACGCTGGCACAAAAGCACACCGTTCCCTCGTACTGCAAAAGAAAAAAATAATTAGAAAAAATAAAGTTCTTACACAGAAAAACCGTTCGTGTAGACACTCACAGGGTTGCCAGCGTCGTGTCAAGGTTAATACATAGAAGCCATCCCGCCGGCCTAAAACACTGTTTGCACACGGAAGTCGAGGCATTCATCACAAAGCTAGTTTCTCCCCCAAGCTCGAAAAAAACAAAAACAAAACCCCATAAAAGCAAAAGGTTATTAAAATACCACGCTAACAAAAATTAAAAAGAAAACGAATAAATTCTTCAGAATAACTGTAAGGAAGATGAGCAAAAAAAAGTTCATCGCTGCAGTTTCTTCCGTACTTATATATATATATATATATATATATATATATATATATATATATATATATATATATATATATATATTCTTCTTCATGGATGCACGAGGTTTAAGAGAGTCACGATTCTCACGAAGCAGCAACTCTTCTCACGCTAGGAGTCACGGAGTGTTTGTTAGGTTTGACGCGGAGCAGAATTTGCGGTTTGCTGACGCGCTCGCTGGAAAAGTGAGCAAGCTTGCCTGCTTGCGTGCGTGGGCTTCGTTTCCCTCTTAAACGCGAACGAACAACAAAAAAAATTAAAATCCGAAACGTGGGGACGCAACAACAACAATAACGGAGTTCCTTGCATGCGTTGCGACCAACGCAGTGCGAAAGGATCGCCAAGACGGAAGTAACATTTAACCAAATATCTTTTTTTTTGTATTTTCGTGCATTTAGAAGTAGGAAGACGGAGACTAAATGTTGGTTTGTTCAAATATTTCCGTGATCGACAGTCAATCCTGTACACATCACTCAAAAAAAAAAAGTAGTAATCGATTACAATTACAATTGGTTAAAACGTATTCACTTAGGTTACTCGGTTACTCGAGAACAAAGAGCCTTTACTCGAAAAAGGAACGGTTACTTTTCCGATTACTTAAGGTTTTCAAACCGTCAGACCGGGTACTCTTCAGCCATCTTGGGGCCTAAAATCACGGTTGAGGGTTATCCGAAGCTCTATCTGAAATCGCAGGAAACGCTTTTCCGTCGTCCAGAAACGTTTAAAACAGTTCGCGACAGAGCAAAAATAATATCCCCCGAGCTTCCTTCTAGCACTGTATCTAAACGCTGAGGAAGTCGCATTTTTGAATTGCGACAATCGACAGTTGCGTCTGCTCTGCACTAAGGACCAAGATGGCGGTGTCCGCTAGCAGATCGGGGAACGGAGTGCCGATACTGAGTCTATATGCTAGTGTAGCTCATTCAGCGGCTCTAGTGCGAACATCTGATCTCGCAAATACTGCAAAACCTTCAGTAAGTTATACGCAAATGGCAATATTTTTTTTTGACGTGGGGGTGGGGGGGGACATCTGACATAGATGTCGCTGTGTGCACGCCAGTGCCGTAAGCGGTCACAAACCGTTCGCAACACAGGCGGTCACAGTCAAAGCTCTGATGTGATGTGTGTGATGGTGGTGTGTCTGATGTGATGTGTGGTGAAGCAGTCTTTAGTCGTACCGTTGGTAGTCGTCTCCGCGTGGTCAACACGCTGTTGTTTACCAACAAGCACGCCGCGCCCGTGTGTTATTTTCCGAAACATACGTCCGGATAAACGCCGATTGTTTTTCTGACCCCGGAAATTGACACCGAAAAACACCGAATCTGTGGGGAAAAAAATAGACCCCGAAAACACAAAACCCTAGCTATAAGTGCATTATCGTTCGGGAGGAGAATGCTGGCGAAGCCCTACAGCCAAGGCTCCTCCACGAGCTCGCGCCGAGACGTGCAGCTCGTGCGAGAAGGCCACTCGCAAGCGCTCGCCCAAAGAAACATGGAAGCCCAAGCGTGGAAACCCAATCGGGCAACGGAAGAGAGGTCAACGTGTCCCCCAAAGAGAATAAAAAATAAATAAAAAAGCACCCCAGCGAAGACTTAGAGCTGGGCAGGCATAATAGGGTTGGAGCGGCGGTCGCCAACCCAAACTTCCAGGACTTCCTCGTGAAGCTTTGTTTTTCTCCCTCCCGCACAGAAGCACGCTCCGTATACGGCCGAGAAACCACGATGTACAGAAAGAGACAAGAAAAAACACCGTGTACAACGCTTTCACAGCTACTCGCACTATAGGGTGCCTTCATGAAGGGCATTGAGGCATCGTAACCCTCACTGAGCAGGTGGCTTAAGTCGAGCCTTTTATATTTGCACCCGCTGTGGTGCAGACGAGACGCTGAATATACGGAGCGCAAGTTGTGTCTGCTTCTTTTGCAGGGGTTGTGGTGACGTCAGAATGCCGAGCTCTGATTGGCTCTGGTTGAATTAAGGACAGTGGGCAGCTTGCTTCGAGGTCCACTATTCGCCAATCAGAGCCCGGCGCTCTGACGTCACCAGAACCTGTACAATAAGCAGACGAACTTGCGCTACGCGTAAGTGTATATACGTGTTCGCACGCGTCTCCGACTGGCGTTTTTGATCGCGTCTCAAAAAAGCGGTACCTCGATTTCCGCCAGCGGGATGACAAGTACGTCGCTTTTCCAGCGATGCAGTTGTCATTCCTCGAATTCCAAGCGCACTGTAACAACTTCGAGGGATCGCCATGATAGGCGTTGCAACGCAACAGACTTGTCGTGACGACGTATCGTATCGCATCCAGCATGCGAGCGACGGGAAGTTCCGTAGACCGGAAAAAAATATCCGGCTCTTATTTTATTTTTATCATTTCTCTTCCTTAGGCCGCCGAACTCCTGCGCGGCGACATGGTATTCGAACTTCCCAGGAACTAACTGCCAAAAACTCGCAACTCAAAAACACACAAAAAAAAAAACAAGAAAAAGAACAAGAATAGTGTTAAAGTCACAGACAGCGTAAGAAATGTAGGGCGTGGCGAGTTTCGAGCATATCGTTATCGCTCTACAGCCAATAAGATTGTGTCATCGGCCAATCAGAACTCCGAAGCCTAAAAAGCGTGATTATTGATTATAATACGCCACGCCCTCCGTTTGTTAAGCTGTCAGTGACGATAAGGGGCGAATCGCAACGACCTTTTCGAAATGATGCATAGATTATGTGCGGCCGCCATTAGTTGGTCATGCACTGTGAGCACGCATTGGACACGAGCGCTTCGTCAGCATTCGGACTGTACACTCGGTTCCAAACGCATTCCACACGAGTGCTGCGTCAGTTCTCGGCGCAAACTCGGAACCAATCACGGACTTCCCGGCGGAAGCGATGATACCAACCAATATAGCGGCTGCACATAATCTATGCTTCATTTCACAATTTCGGAAAGGATCCATTGTCGGTCGGATAAGGGTGAGACAAAGTTCTTAAAGTGACGAATTCAGTATCTTCGTATGCTAATGGCGGTTAAAATCTAGTATCTATTCAACAACGGCAGAAGTACGAAAGTTACGGTGTTCTTGGCTGTACCGTTATTTCTTTATCTATATTCGTTTGAGTTTTAATGATATCAAGAAACTACTCCTCTGTACGAGGCGCTTACTTGAGTAAACCTCCAAATAATATTCACCATATTTTATTATCATGAGCTGTCCGGGGCGTGCCAAAGTCGAACATTTTGAAGGATTTCCGTGACACCCTCACATGCGTAACGCACAGAAGGTTATAAATTTTGTCACGCTGACATCAAACACTGCAGCGGAGTAACGTCAGGAATTGTTCAGGCTCCACATCGGTGCCTGTCTTCAAATGATTCCTCTGTCAGCTGTCAAAAAGCAGCCATTAGCATGTACAGATAATATACACTTAAACCGTGCAGTACAGGCCAAAGCTACAGGGCAGAGAGCGTATGCCAACCTGTTCAAGAGGAGGAAAAGGAGGAACGGGGGAATCCCAGCCCTTCTCTCGCGTTCCTCCTTTCCCTCCTCCTGAACAGGTTGGCATACGCTCTCTCCCCTGTAGCTTTGGCTGTACTGCACGGTTTTAGTGAGACGGAGTACTGGGCAGGAGATCGAACTATAGAGGCGCTTTATCGAGTTTGTTGTCCCCCACACCCACAGCCCGGTGTTAACAAACACAGCCTAACAAAGAGATTGAACCTCCCTAGCCCGGTCCGGGCAGAGGAAGTCATGTGGAGGCTTTCATTCTTCTAGGTGGTGTTGTCCGGGCACAAGCGCTTCCGTCTGATCAACGATTTGGTCAATGATTTGGCCTTCGAATCGCCACCTTCGATTCCGTCGGATCAAAAAAACAAAAAAACAAGAAAATTTGGTTTGTCGTCCACACACCTGAAGCCTACCGCGAGAAGGCGTGGATGTTCGATCTCTTCCCCAATAGGTGATGATAGATGATAGATTGAGACATAAATATATAGGGTTCCGATACCAAGATGCCCGGAACAGTGTGCGAGTTCGTGAGCTCCTTGAGCCCCTCGTGCGTTTTGTTGACCCGCCAAATGGTCCCACGTGCATTCGTGAACCGATGGGGGCGCGCGTTTGGCTGCCTCGCGTTCCGATGTGCCCAAGAACGAGCATTGGAACCGTTGGTCGCCGCATACAAAACCCGAGCAGGTTTAGCCAAAGAAATACCACCTGGAAGAGAAGGCCTGCGCGTGACGTCATCGTTGGTGGATCCCCGCCCCGCCCCCGAGCGGCAAACGCGTCCAAGTTCGACGAGAGACTCCGCAAAGCGCAGAAAGCAGACGACTTGGCGTCGCCGCCTGCTATGCGGAGGGCAAGTCGTCTGCTTCCAGCTGCAGGAGCTGCGGTGACCTAAGAACGACGCCGAGCTCCGACTGACTTCGACCGGAAAAACAGTCGGTAGACCTCGATGCTAGATGTCTCGAGGCATAGCCTCCTCGCTACTCACAAAGCCTGGCAGTTCGACGACGGAACCATATAGAGTGCCCGGTCGCAGATTTGGACCGCGAGGATCTGGTAGCACAGAGCATCAAAGAGCCATTTCTCGGAGAACCTAAGGTTCCTACGGGGGACCTGGACGTCAACGCACAGCTTTTGCAGCGGCGTGGACCCGAAACACGCTTGTTCGCTCGGGAGAAGTGTGTTTCGGCGTCTCGCCGCAGCGGGGCGCCAGTCACGTGGCTCTCCTCTCATCCGTTGCCTGCCGCACCACCTTTTCCATTTCGGCGGCCGCTTCTGCTAACAATCTGCCAGTTTCTTTTTTAGACGGTCAATAAGAGTTCGGCGTTCTGGCCTAATCACAACCGCTGTGCGGGAAGCGGACGAACTCGCACTCCGCATAGCATCGCGCTCGTTGTGAGACGCCGTGGTGAGACCCGCGAGCGGTGATCGATGCTGACGCAAGCTATAGGCGCCGTTTTCTGATTTCATTGGTGATCAGTTTGGGGCCGGGGAAAGGCGCAGAGAAACTTTCTGTCGTTATTTTCAACGAGACGAGGAGTACGTATGTGCAGCTTTCGCCGGCGTTCGTCCACAAGCCCCCGTACCTTTACCTGTACATATCCACAAAGTTGTCCAGGAGTATAGACGCTTTGAAGCAGCTGCGCTTTTCACCGGCTGCCATAGCCGCCGCCATAGCCAACCTTCCGTTTATATATATATATATATATATATATATATATATATATATATATATATGATTATTTTGTTTTATCATTACCACAGCAGGACAGGTTATTGCCATTTTAGATCCGGCTGTGTCCTTCTCCCCAGCACCATGCGACTTTGTGGAAGCTTCGTCAAGGCCCGCTGCTTGGTATCTCGTTAAGACAAGAGAAGGTCAGCAATGGCGGCTGTGATTGGACCATGGAACGTCGTCACAGTCTGAACGGGGCCAACTCAGCACTTGGACCCGGTGCCGTGCGTATACCTTCCGACGCGTTGATTGGACACGAGGACCCAGAGCCGAGCACTGACACATCACTCGTATCCAATCAGTGTCTTCGCTCGATCTCACTGCGATGACGTCAACATTCTAGTGCTTCGATTATTCTAGGCGGTGTTGGTGACATGTATACGACCGGTTATAACGAAGTCGGTTATAACGAAATAGCGGCTACAGCGAAGCGATCACGATTTCCCATTTTCTTTTGCACTTCGTTAATCGAAGTCGGTTATAACGAAATAGCGGATATAGCGAAGTGATTCCCGCCGACTTCGTTATAACCGATCTCGACAGTACTTCGTTTCACCTCAAGTCCGACCTCCGCCAAGGCTATGCGATCCGATGCAACCAATCAGACAGCGCCAAAAAAAGTGCACCGTCACGGTGCTCGTCGTCTTTTGTACGTTGGCTAAAGCCGACTATAAACCAAGCACATACTTGCACTCACAACATGTAAAACTATAACACTTCTTTTTTTCAAACTTGCTTTTTTCTTTTTAGTTATTGGCTATGCATATAACCGTGGACTAAGCCTTTTTATACCGTATAATTTGGTTTTTGCTTTGAAAGCTGATTATTTTGCAAAATTTTCAATACTGGGAATGGACCAAATTCAAAAATATTTTTTCGCTTAAATTTTCTTTTTTTAGCAAATTTGCTCGTTTCTTGTGCGTGTCTGAATATCTACAACCGTTGAGTACTTTTTTTTGTATCAACCACCTTTATGATTTTTGCTATCCGAGTGTTCTGCGATATGTTCAGTATTGTCCATTTCTTTTTGGGAAACACGGAAACAAATTTTGTATCAAAATATTTTTAATATACTTCGGTTTTCTTCCCACTAACACGCACAATTTTCAAGTCTTCATATAGTAGCGTGGTATTGAAAATAAAAAGTGACTCCCTGCTTTTGGGAGTTTTAACGCATCTGCACCCTTAAAAACGCTAAATCCGTAAAAAAACATAGTGGATAATTAGAAGAATGTAGTGGCCTACTAAAAACGGTGTTTATTTTGCAGTCTCGTTAGAAACCTTATATTGTTTCTTTTTTTTACTTTTTGTTTGGCTATTTTCCGCAAAAATCAAGGTGTCGTCATCAAAAAAGAAAAAGTTATAGCAAAAATATCTTGGAAAAGGTATTTTTACATGACCAATACCACCTAATCTTTTTTTTTTTTTTTTGACGAATGCGTGAGGGTTGAGATTATAGCTTGAATTTTAGGCTTGAATGGCGTCGAATGACCCGGCGCACTGCCATCAATATATTTTAACACTGTCAAGAAAACCGGTTAAAGGTAAGGATGACACTGGGCTAATCGATTCAAACAGGTATTCGCGCACCCCTTTTTTCATTTTCTTTTTTTATGGTCATTTAGCAACGTTGGTAGGCCCTCCAACACGAAAAGCGGCTCGACCAGCTGCGCGACCGCGTGCCCGGGAGTACGGGCGCCGAGATTCCGTCGCTGCAGCTGGTCACACGGAACAGCGGAAAAAAGGCCTTGGCTCGAATACCGCCCCTGCGTTCTGGCCCGACTCCTCGTTTTAGCGACAGGCGAAACGGTACGTCGGAAATTAAATTACAACCTCCACGAAACAACCGGGCGCGTCTACAACAATTACTTGCCCCTCTTCATCCATTTTTTTTTTTTTGGTCACTAAACGCTGCGTCATCGCCACTCGGCTACAAATCATGCAAATTATGCGGTCACAGATAAGAACAAGCGGTCGCCTTTGGGTTGTTTGTTTCCGTTTTTTTTTACATTATTATTTGCCTTTTTACTAATTTAGAAGGCTCTGGAGAATGACGCCGACTTTGTTGTCAACACAAGGTGGCGAGTGAGAGTCAATGACAGCTTAATTAGAAGTTGAAGAGGCTTTTGAACAAAAGCAAGCTAAATGTGAATATTGGTGTGTTATTATTTAATTTATTCTGTCAACTTGAATTACACGTTCGCTTTCCCCGAAGATGTAACTAAACACGAGAAAAAAACGAAAAACCTCCGACCAGTCGTTACGCCGTACCTGCTCACTGGCAGGATAGAAGAGCATGAGAAGCAACGAGCTTGAGTCTTACCTTAGAGCGGTAAACCGGAACCCACTGCCTGCAACGGAAATGGCACCCCTCCCCGGTTGCCGCCATCTTGCCTGTTTGCCACATTAGTGATCACGTGACGTCAAGATGGCTGCGCCCAAGGTGGGCCAGATCAGATTGGCCAGATCGCGGTCAGCAGATGGGCACTCTGGGGCTGCGTTCCAATCGTACTCGAATGGAGCCGAGTTAGTCCGGCGGATCAAGTCACGTGACAAGACAGATACAGCAATGCTGGACGCGGGTAGGTTTTCGAACGCAACGGGTACGAGAACTTCACCCAGGGGTGAGATAGAAGCTGTGTTCGATTTACTTGCACCTCCTGCACCGGTGCAGAAAAGTGTGAGGCAGTCTACTTCCGGTATATGTATTGAGATACGACCGGAACTACACCGTCTCACACTTTTCTGTGCCCATCTGCTGACCGCGATCTGGCCAATCTGATCTGGCCCACCTTTGAACGCAGCCATCTTAACGTCACGTGATCACTAATGTGGCAAACAGGCAACATGGCGGCAACCGGGGGTGCCATTTTTGGCCGCTGGTTTACCGCTCTAAGTTTAATCAAGCTCGTTGATGAGAAGCAACGAAGTAGAGGGCCTTAGGAGCGACAAACTGGCAGCACTTGGCTGCCGCCATGTTGCACATTTGTGACCGCTAGACACGCGACCTTATAGTTTTACGTCTAAATTTTAACGAAGTACGGTCCACAAATAATGGTTTATTGATCTTTAATAACAGTAGTGACGAGATAAGTTATGTTTCGATAGTTTTAAGTCCAAAATGTGCTTTTACGACAAAAGTCTCGGGCAGCTTTGCAATGCCTCCGCTAGATGCCGTCAGGCGCGGTCCTGTATATTGGGGTTTTTATCGGAGCTAGACACTGATCTCTGGGGCTAACAGTTATTAAAAAAAATATATAGTTTAGCATTTTTTTTTTTTTTTTGCAGCGATCGCAATATTAATCTCGGCTCAGTTTTGCGTAAAATCTCAGCATTTGGTACGGTCACGTGTCTCGTGGTCAAAATTGTACAACATGGCGGCAGCCAAATGGGGGTCACTTTTGCCTGTTGAACGGGATGCCAGTTTATCGCTCTAAGGCCTGGTTCACACTTGCGAATCGGCGGGCGAATCTGGCAAGAATTCGGGCCGCCGGGCGTAGCGTCCACTTGTGCATTGCTGCGGCAGATTCCCGCTTCGGCGGCAGCGGGATTAGCTGTAAGCGTGAACCATGCCTAAGCCTCTCTACCTCGTTGGGAAAAAAGGCACATTACGCGCGGTCATCAACGTTGCCACAGGCTACACCACCGCGGTGTATTCGACACGTCCGCGCGATGTTTCGAGAACCGTGGAAACGTCGTTTGGCCGCCACCGTGCAACATCATCTATAAAAAACGCAACGTCGCGTGAAAAAAGAAAAAAAAAGGCCAACGCGAGGCACAAATTCGACACGAGAGTTACGTCAGCGTTTGAGTGGGAGTCGTCTTCGATCAACAAGCACGCGAGTCTTTGGCCATAAGCTGAGAAGCAGCACTCGGTTCCTATCGGCGCCTCGCGCGTTGGCCTTCTTTAGATGACGTTGACAGTTGACCCCTCCGGCCTTGGTATGTAGCGATGACGTTTGGGGGGAAAGGCGCGGCCCTTGTCTCCAAGGAGTATTGACACGACTCCCGATTGCACACGCGTGCATATTTCAGCGTCGCTCATGGCCTGGCGTTCCGTGAACTCGTCAGCTGTAGGAAGACGCGCGGTGACGCATACGCAGCCGTCACGCGTCAGTCAGCTTGGCCCGAGCAAGTAATCTCCTCAATCGACAGCACTTTCGCGAGAATGAGAGAGAGAGAGAGGGAGAGAGGGGGGAAGGAATGGAATGAAAACTTTCACGGCTCATTGTCAGGATCGCAAAGTGCGCCCGAAATTCAGCGGACGGTGTTCATGTGACACTTAACATCACATGACACAGCAATTTTAAGTGGCACCGTGACGTGGCGCTAAACTTTCCCGCTAGATTTAGCCAAAAAATTTTACCCATTAGTTTTGGCTAGGAAAATATGTTCCCTTTAAATTTTGTCGAGACATTCTTCCCGCTTTAGGGAAGAAAAAATCTTTTTCCGCTAAATTTAGCCGAAAAAAAAATACCGTTAAATAAAGCGAAAAAATTGCGACGTCGTGTGACATGACGTGACACTGTGTGTCAAGGCACGAATGTCACGATACTGTTATTTCCCGCTAAATTTAGAGGCGACCGAACGATGCTGTTTAGAGTCCAGCGAATAGGCCAGCGCGACCCAGCGCGCCCCGACGAACTGCCTCACTCTGCGCATGCGCATCTCCGTGGCAACCGCATCGTCTCTACACCGCATTTCCGCTTCCTGGTCGGTACCCATCATGCAATCCAGATGTAATCGGCCAGCGTGATTCGTCCTCGTCGTGTTGCCACGCTTCAAAACAACCATTCGGAGAAGTGGTTAGCAGCTCGAAAACGAGTAAATGATGGTGATAGGAAGTGCAAACCAGCATTTATTTTCTCCAAAATGTCACACAAATGTCGAAGGGGAAAAAAAAAATCACAATCTCAAGCAATAGTAAAAAATTAAAGACATTTACAAATCTCTGTAATGCGAAATTAGACCTTGAGGAATTACACACAGGATACGCTGCAAAGCCCCGCCAATAATTAAAAGAAAACCGCCGTAAAAAAAAAAAAGGCATGAAGCTTGCTCGCCAGTTTGCGCTAGCGAGGCAGCCTTGGCGGCCGCAAGGTGCATTCGCGGCCATGACATCGTGGCGCACTTGCAGAAGGGACGCAGTGGCGCACGGTAGACGCCGCAATTAGGAGCCGTCTGAAAGGTTCAAAGGGACCGTGAAACGGAAGCTGGCGGCAAAGGGCAGGGGGACCCTTCTCCGCCGCATGCCACAACCTCGCCACGACGCCCCAATTAAGGGGGGGAGGGGAGGGGGGGGGAGCACGAGGGTCTTTGACATTTTCATGTTTTTTTTAATTTTTCATTTATCGTGCTGAAATTTAGTATACTGATGTACTTCTCAGTGGCGATTTCAAATGTGCAATTAGTTTTCAGATAGATTTACTAGATCCTGAGTTGTCAATAAATTTGTAATTTTAATTAGGTCCTCCTTACGGGTCATTAGTAGGGCTGGACAATTGATCGATTGACCTACCAATTAATCGATTAATGCTTTAACCGCGATTAATTTTGTAACTAATTAATCAGCAAAGTTTTTACGAGCTAAAAGAAAGAAAAATTAAACGCTTTCACCAGCACAGACGTGGAGGAGTACGTCTGTATGAGGGCTAACTTTAGATAAAATTTCAATCAAAAGTAAACTGTAGGGGGCGATACTTGTAACTCCAGATTTGTGCAGAAGGTTACAGGTGTTCCGGCCGCGTATTTCCGATTGCCTGGACGCCCAACGCAGCGAGGGGAAAATAAAAGGGGAGAGGAGGACACCATCGCAAACGGCGACCACGCCAGAATGGCTGCTCGCCAACGCGCGGGAACTTGGATTTCGGATGCGGACGGCGCGTGCATCACTGTATCAAGTTGGGAACAAAGTCGGCAGTCCAATGACGCCACTTCTTCATTGTTGCCAGTAGAGTTTCACTTTGTGAAAACACGGTGAGGACCACAATCGTAAATGCAATAACTTCGCGGAAAAAATACTTTTTGGCCCACTAGTTTTAACGACGTTTGCTGGTGTGTTAAGAAAATTTACAGACAAATCGGGGACCACGAAGAAAACGATTGACTACCCCTTAAACCGCCGTTAAGTCACCCTTAACTGCACTTGCGCTTCACCACTATTTGAGAAGCAGCGAAGAGTGCACGTACACAGCTTTGATGGGCGCTCAAGATGCGCAAGCGCACGTAGCTTTGACTGCATAGAAACAGAACGTTGTCTATAAGCATTCGCGACTCCGGCAAAACACTGAACTCAACGGAACAGGTTCGTTCGCGATTTCTGCTCATCCCTCGTGGCTTCCGTGATTACGTGTGGTCGGTGGTTGGCACGATGGAACGGTTCTTCCGCTGACTCTGTCGTTACTGTCGTATTTAAACGAGTTGCCCAGGTCGCTCTGAACGCAATCGACGCTACCGCGGAAACCAGAAATCGTGCGTTTATCAACGTTCCTCACCCTCAAAGAACACTCTGGATCTTGGGAAAGTAGCGCCATTGCCTTCCATGACTGATGGCAGGACGCAAACGGATACTGACATACAGACAACCAAAAGCTCGCAAGGTGATTGAGTGAACGGTATCTGTCGTCGTGGCCGATCGCCATTTCGGTCCTTCAATCTTCGAAACTTCGAAAGGGTCGTTTTGAACCAGCTGCGCCTAGAACTCTATATGGAGCGAAAGGGTCGTACTGAGTGCCTTACTCGCCAATATAAGCGTCTCTGGCGCTCTGTATGCAATCATCTTATCAATCATGGGTCATCTCCACAGATATCTTACAACGATACGGGTCCTCTCGCATATTTCAAGACAGGTTAATTATTTTTCAATGCCGCCAAGCACCGACGCCACGCGTGGTGGGCGAAGACGTGCCTTTGTTCTGCCGGTGTGGAGATGAGAAAATCTCGGTATTCAAGAAATGTCTATATATAGCAACCTGTCACCGGAAATTACGATCGGCTCACCAGGAATGGACAAGTCAAGGAGAAAGTGCTCATTCCATGGGCCAAAATGGCAACCATACGGGGAGCTTGACGCTATGCTCTCCCAGGATCCACCGACTTTAGGGGACACCATCACTCGTGACTCCGTGAGCCGAACGTTTCACGAATACTTCCGAAGTGTCGGGCGGTGACAGAGGGCTTCCTGTGTACTTGCTCGACAAGACACGCCCGGTGAATCGCTTCGAGTTTACCGGTGGTCGTCTCATCGGTTTCACGATCCCGTTGTAACGCGCCTAACGTTTATTCCGACCGCAACCGGAAAGCCGCGGCTCCGCAGCTTCCGGTCGTTCCGAGAGGCGGCTGCCGAGATGAATCGGCGGCCTGACCGCCTGACTCACTTCCACAGAAGGAGAGGGAGCAGCCCAGCTGCATCTGCGTCCAGATGTCGCGGCGCGCCCAAACCGTCGGCACTTGAGATACGGGAAGATCGGAGCTCCGTTCAACGAGTAGCTCTCTCGAAAAAAGTGTGCAGCGTCCTCCGCGGCACCGACTGGAATGCTGGGAATTGTCTGTACAAGTCCTAACTCTGTAGCAAACGACGGAGGCAACGCAGGCGAGCTAGGGCAGGCGCAAGCGCAACTGTGCTAGTCTCTCTCTCTCTTCAGTGTCGCGTAGTGGATGCTGTGGGTCCGAGGAATAGCGTACAGGATGTTCCCATAATTCCTTGCGCGCGGAGCGCGCGGCCTCTTGGGATTTTTGCAAAAGGTCTATTGTCTACGCATGCTCACTCAAATCACCAAGGCAGTCGAAGGCCGGTGGGAAAAAGTTGATGAGGAACCTTGGGGACGCATCCAAAAAGCCAGAGACTTTGATCTTTCAAGGCGCAACTAGAAGCAAAGTTCCCCTGTATACAGTTTTATTGTACTTAATCCTCACCCAGGCGAAAGACGCTGAGTCACTCGGCTGTGTACGCATGCGCGGTGTATGATATTCCGTAGAAGAGAGTCACTGCGCACGCTCAAAACTATAGCTCCACAGCCGACAGAGATGGTAGTACGCAGAAAGCAGACATATTTGATCAGATTTCATATACGATAAAGACGAAGGGGAGATCGGCGTATACATTTCCATACATGACCACAAACGAGACCAAAGTGCGGGCCCTCCTGAAACTGACAACGATACCGCATGGTCTGCCCGGTTCGAATGTTTGACAGCGGAGATAAAACGCGACGCTCCCTGTCACTCCCCTTGCCATCTCGTCGGGAGCGCAGCTATCTGCAGCGACGGGACAAAGCGGATTTTAAAACAGCCGCACGCGTCAGCCAGCTGTGCGCGGTGCAAAGAATGGGGGCCCGCGAGGGTATACGATGAATCACAGGTGATACGGCTATATACTATATTATATTATACACTATTGTCTGCAGCCCGCTGAGCTGTATACTTGATTCCACTAAAGCCGTACAAAAGACAGAGTGTTCGGTGCAGACATGCGTGACAGAATTATCTTGTCATCAGCGGCCAATGAAATCTCGACTTAGCGAACAGCACGTGCTCGATTGGTTTGGTCGCTGGTGTACGACGTGCGGAAAGACGACGGACGCTGTGACGTCACGCTTTTATCGCCGCTTGATTGGCTCCATCGTCTCATATAGCGTCTGCTGTCCACTATGACGTCACGAGCCGAGGGGCCAATGGGGCTACGCCGAAAGCGCAACATGGCGGCGCCTGAGCAGAAATGGCGGCGTCAGACGCCGTGTTACAACGTCCAGTGGGACAGGTCAAGAACGAGCGAAGCCCCTCCATCTTTTCAGTGTAGCAGAGCGAAGTGGCAGGCGACCTCCTCTCCACGGTTCACGCAGCTAAAGTGGAAAGAGGTGGCGGACGTCCAGACTTGTCCGTGACTTGTCACCAACGTCTAGCGTTGTTGATGTTTCGGCGGCATTCAAGAGTACGTTTACTGGCCCTCTTCTCGGTGCAGATATCCGCGGTCGAATATGCGTCTGCGACGGGCTGCTATAGGGTGTACTAATAACATCTACTGTTATTAGTACACCCTATAGCAGCCGACTGTATTCGCAATACTCCCTTAGAAATATGCGAATACAGTCGGTTCGCTGAGGAGTTTGGTTCGGATGCAGGGCTATAGGAAATGACGTATGTGTAATTCATTACTTTTGTGAATAGTTTCAACTGTAATTTAATCGCTTTTCCTTGTTTTGCTTTCATCGGTGATTACGAAGTTTGCATTACAACGCTAGAGCTCACTCCTTGAGTGGAACGAGAGGAAGTGCAGAACGCGCGAGTCTTCCACGATATTTGAATAAAAAATAAATAAACGGACATGTTCACTGCTGTCAAAAAGTACCATGCTATTATGACATTATTGTCTAAAACTCAACTCCTGAAATTGACGGAAAAGATGCGCGCAGAGCGCTTACGCATCTTTGCAGATCTCTCTACAAAAACTAACCGAATTTCACAATCGCAATGAGTGCGCACAAACGCACATGACAGATTCGCAAGGAAATATTCATTCATCATTGCTAATAATCCTACAAACAAAAAAGAAGCTAAACTCAGCAGTGACGATTGACCTCACTGAATTTCGCGTCTAATTTCAACTGCTGTGAGAAAAAAAAGTTCTAACCATTTAATACATGGACTAATAATAATAATAATAATAATAATAAAACTTATATTGCACTCAGAACTCGGCCTCAAGCTTAAGTTGGTAAAACAAATAGGGACACAATCTGACGAATGTCAAATCGTTAGCACGACTCGTAAAATAATAAAGCAACTAACAATTAAATACGGTTTATTGCAGGAGAAAAAATACATATTTAATGCCACTGAAGTTGGAGCATCCATTTTATTTGTAATAAGCAGCTTAAAATTAGGTGATTGTAATTATTTTGCGTAATTTACTCCAGATACGTCTATCAATATTAGTTAAGCATCGAGGCAAGAGTCAGTCTGTAATATATACAAATTCTGCAAAGCTATAAAGTAACTCTGCAAAAGTAATCGGATTTTCTAAGCATATCAACGAATCCTGAAAAAAAAAAAAAAAAGCAGTCCAGGCATTAAGACGAGTTTTTATAGCTCGATAATCAGCGGAACGACCCGTGTCAAACCGACACCAAGTCTACTTCACACGCGGAACCAAATCAGACCGGCGCCAGACATTACGGCCGGGGACACGGCCATGCCCAGCCAGTAAAACCCCAACGTATCAAAAGAGGAAACAAGTTTCAGTGGCTCGATGCATCGCCACCGTGACCCAGACTGCCAAAATTCGTTGCTATCCGCTCAAAAAAAAAAAAAAAAAAGCAGTACAATTTAGATACGCAATTGGGGCGTTCGGCTGGCCCGCTGAATCGACCACCACGCTGACAAGCAGACGACAATTCAAACACCGGCCGGCGCGTCGTCTGCTAAGAAAAATGGGGAAAAAAGAAAA
Organism: Ixodes ricinus; assembly: GCA_037355805.1. Lineage (NCBI taxonomy): Eukaryota > Metazoa > Arthropoda > Arachnida > Ixodida > Ixodidae > Ixodes > Ixodes ricinus. The sequence goes on along the minus strand of JAZHYW010003745.1, from coordinate 29,839 downwards.
AGAAGAGAAAACGCCGCCATCTAACTTGTTGGGCGGCACAGGCACACACATTTGAGGCGCCAAGGCCACGCTACGGGAAGCGATAAAGAAAAAAAGAGCCCGCTGCATGCATAAAGCAAAAAAAGGGCGGCAGCACAGACGAGGAAAGGATGGGGGTCAATGTTTTCCCCCTGTTCCGATCCGGGCATTACGCATGCGTTCTCGTAACCCGCTCCATCTTCGACGGGACGAATGGAGAGAGCCTAGATTTGATAGAGGAAGTAACTCGAGGCACAAAAAGTGTTAGCAATTATTTAAAAAAAACAAAAAAAGCTCCGGTTTGTGTGTGTGTGTGAAAACATTTTTGAATACCCAGGTTTCACTTTTCCCGGAGTGCCTATTGAAAAATTGAAAATAGCCGTTGAGAAAACGGCAAATGAAGGAATTATAGGCCAAAAACAACCTTCAAACGTCCTCAAAGCAACCTCATAGGCCAAACATAAAAATTTTAAAAACTTCGCGAAAAAAAAAATATTTTTATGACTCGTATAAGTTCGGTTACTAGTTCTGATTTGTCTATTCACGCGTCGATAAAATTTCGAATGCGAATCAGTGACCGTCGAAATTTCGCCTTCAATGGAGGACGTTTCCTGTGCAGATTGGTCGCAAGTGCGCAGACGCTTGCGGACGCTAAACGCTTTCGTCAACTCCTCGCTACTCGCATTTCAAACGCGGCCGCTTACGCACCACGTGACCCCAGATCGTGCGGTTTGGAAACACTCTGAAATCTAGGCGCACTGGCCCAACGCAGCGCCGCGGCGCCAGCGCGGTATATATCGACACCAACGGCTTTTCGCTCTGTCTCTCGTTCTCTGTTATTGTTGTTGTTGTGGTTTTTCTTACTTTATTAGTATTGGTATTATCGTGCCGTTTTGATACGCTCGAGGGCTGAAAAGCGTGGTTTGTAAAGAGAAAGGAATAAATAAATAAATAAAAAACGCGGACACGATTGAGAATGCGTTTTTAATCTCTCCTTAGAATCAAGCCCCCGACCCAAATGAAATTTCTCGAAAACATATATCCGCGACTTACTTCAAGTACTGCGGCCTCCGATTGAGTGCACTCTATCGAGGCATGCCTGGAGTGACAAGAATGCGTACACAGAAAGGGCCTATTATAAAGTTCATTTCCTGACGAAACCTTTTTGCAATCCCGAGACAATATCTCGGGGCAGTGAACAAAGAGTCGTTTGCACTTGTCAACATTATTATTTTGGCTTAATAGTTTCTTAGACTACAACTAATTTAGCTCGATCCTTTCTTAAACGTGCAACTACTTTGCACAGCAGCGTAAACATCCCTTTTCCCTTCATCAAGATTAAAAAAGTAATAATAATAAGGTTTAAACAAAAAAGGAAAAACAAAGAACGAGCCTTTCGGAAAACGAAATATTTTATATTGAGGAAGGGACCCCGCCTATGTCTCCCCGCGCAGCTCGGCACCTACCCAACATTGGGCGCCAAAATCCGGTTGCGGTCCGCGCGTACCGAAGCACTTGTCCGAAAGAAGCCGACGACACCGTGCCAAGCTAAAAGATAGCCTTCGTCAGGCCGCGCAATAAAGCGCCTAGCTCTTGGACGTTGGACAGCGAGACCGCAGCCCGTAATGTGTTTACTTACGGAGTCTCTCTTTTTTTCTTTTTTTTTCTTTCTTAACGATTGTTATGGGCTTTCCTGTATAGACAACGAAGCCTGGAACGCTTCTCCGATTGCGGTGTTCAGCGTCCTATCCCGTCCGCGCATCGAAAGTAGTGCCGAAAATAGCAACAACAAATGACGTCACGGGCGCCTGCGTACCACGCTGTCGGAGGTCGCGATCCTGGCGGTCGGATGTAAAAGTTCCGGCGAAAACGACGAGCGACAGCCAGTGCCCTGTCGTCGCGGCATCGCTGCAGAAGCTTCCGTGGACTCTTTTCGAGCTGAGAGCGAGCCACGGCGGAGCAGGCGTTTGTTTGTCGTATCAGCCTCCGTCCCGTTCTGCCACAACCAGGATCGCGATAGACAACAGCTTGGCGCGTCTATGACGTCATCAGGCCGAAACCGAAAAACCAGTTCACTGCCTCGTCCTGAAAAACGAAATGCGGCGGGGCAGCACACAGTCACGCTGCCGCGTCTAAATTTAGTTGGCAGCGTTAATCCGAGATGGTGACGTCACAATTACCCGAGAAATTTAACGGAACGATTCGCCAAATACATTTTGCGGGAAACGTTTCCGGTGACGTCACAGCTTTACATGACGCCACTTCCCTAAACGATGTGCACACTGAATGCGCTGCAACATTTCGCTAATCGCGGCTATCGACATTAAATTAAAAAAAGAAACTAAAAAATGAAATATACTCCTTTTCAAAACCCCAGCGCCCATTGTCGTTACGAGCCCAGCCGAACACACGCCGAAGTGGAGACGCCGCTTTCGTGTCAATACAGGCTCAGAGTGCGCGCCCAAGCAATGGCCAACTCGAATAATTAGCGGAGCGGCTACTATACCCGTTTTCACCTCAACAAAAGGGGCAAGTTTTGCGCATTGTTCATACGCGGCGCGAAGTGGTTCTTACGGGATTTGGGTCATGGGAGGAAAAAGCGATGCTCATGGCGTTTGGAACGTGTACGTGTTTTTAAGATAACGTATGTATATGTAATCGAAAATTCACACACGCATATATCTTAATTGTGCACATAAAACGGTTAATTAGTAATGCTCCGCGAGGACCCGGACTTGTTTCACTACGGTTCTTGAAGTGCAAACGGGCATCGCTGGCGCGCCCTTCTGAAAAAGGCCTATTCAGTGTCCCTTCGAATAAACGATAATGCATATAAAAATACAAGCAATGGAAATTAGGGAAAGAGAAATAATCACACGTCGTGGACAAGTCTCTAGTCAATCCAGGTCCAGTAGAGCGGCTTTCGTACCCTAAATACACGCACACACAACAGCAGGACGCGCAGTGCGTCTACCCCTTGCAGCCCTAATCTCTCGTGCGACGCCACTTCGGGCACGGTATACTTGGGAGCGCGGCCGCAGTTGCCGTCAAACGAGTATGTATACCTTCTCGGGGGTTTGTGATGTTAGTTCGACGCTTCCGGATCCGATCCTTGCAGCTGGCGAGGCGGGCAACTGGGACGAGATCGGAATCGGAGTCCGCGACGGTACCAAATTGCCCTTGGTCTAGTTTGCGTCTCTCTCTCTCCGGCGTCCGCGGAGACAGCCTTGGAGTGGCTGCGCTGCTTCGGAAACAAAAGACCTGTGCCGCCACGCGCTCGTTCACGCCACCGACCTCATCGGGGTCGTACATGGATCGGTTAGTGTCACGTTCGATTCGAACTGCGCATGCAGTTCGAATCGAAGCGTTCAAACTGCGCATGCGCTGCCACACAAGACTCGCATATGCGCACTTGGCATACCGGAGGGCCCATCGTAGCGTCTCGCATGTGCAAAAACGGTTTCCTTAAAACTCTTTATTGTTTTTTGTGCGATTCACAAGCCGTGTGCCTGACGCTGTAAGTACCACTATCCGTGACGTCACGAGCTGTGATCCTGGCTACTTATGACGAGTCGCGAAAGGAAAGTGCGATGGTGGCGCGTGAAAAAAGCACGGCGGAGGCTTCGAATCACGGCGTTCTTGAACAGATATCGTCAAAGGTAACAGTTTGACATTCTACCCTTATTTCCGTCGATAAAAGCAGGACTAATCCCGCTAATGACGTCGCTGCCGGCCAATCGAGTGGAAAGCCGACTACAGCGACGCCTTTGGTCGACGCAAGTCGCCAATACTCCGTTTCAATTACGAGTGCGTCCATCCTCCACCTCCCCCCCCCCCCCCTTCCCTAATCCAGCGCTGGGAACGGGTCAAGCGAAACTCACGCCCTAAGGTCACGCGAAACTCACACCGCATTGGATTGGCTTCGGATATGGCTCGCAGCGTCTCGTCCCGCGACCCACCGCAATATTAAACGAAGTTACATCCGGTAGCCAGCGAGCAACCGCAGTAAGGAAGAAGAGGTAGCGCGAACGCACGACCCGAATAAAAACAGTCCAAAACACAAAAGCAAAGCACAGAGACCCGATTGACCGTGAAACTCGGGCAGGTCCCTCTATAATGCCACTACGCTAATGGTCTCAACAACTCCGGAACAAACAAGCCAGAAAAAAAAAAAAAAAAAAGATTGCAAATTGTTTGTTCCTCTTGGGGGAAAAAGAGTTGCGTCCGTCTCCGCCCAGCGATATATGCTCTTTCAAAAGGAAGGTCGTTATCGACGACACTTACGTCGGGCACGTCCCGGTAGCGCTCGAAATGGGACAAACGTGCGCCTCCGGTTGGCTGGCAGCGGACACTACGAGACACCCTAGTCATATCACATCGCCGCGAACGTCGCCGCGCCCTCTTCCGAGGGATTACGGGACGCTCACACGGCATTAGCGGCGATGTGATTGGTCGGAATCATTTTGGAGCACGTTTAGGAGCAGCCAAACGTCTTATTTTGGAGCAGCGGAAATCACTTTTGGAGCGTAAGCACGCATTTCGTTTTCCTTCGTTTCAGTGCAAATGATATGTATAAAATCTTATGTGCTGCCCTTGTCTAACTGGAAGACACTGTTGTCTACTTTGTTTTTCCCACTTCTGCGCAACCTTTTTGTTAGCATCGATTGCGCGGCAGCTTTGATTCCCTCGAACACAGAACAAGCTGGTTAGTTGTGCGAAAAAAGCACCTAACATGGCGAGAAGATGCTGATTATAATGAAGTACCGTATGAGCTGCGGTGCATACAGTTACTTTCGATAAAGCCAAGGGTAAAGCAAATACGATATTCCACCTAAATAATGCTAAAAAATATATTTAAAGCACCCCAATTTGACGTTTTTGTTCAAATTCTAAAGGTTCTGATAAAACTGCAGTTCTTAAATCAGAGAGGAAACGAAGTTTCTGTATTTTATCATGAACACCAATAACATTTTTTTTGTAGAACTTCCTAATAACAAAAATCGGCATGCAAATGGTAAATATGCCTTCTTAAAAACAATCCCTACGAACTTGTTCAGGTTGTTGCCAAGCTTCCATCCACTGCTCCAGATAATTTAGTTTTAATTTACCGTATTCGTTGTGCCATCGAAGAGATATAGAACCCTAAACAAGAAAGTCGGCATACAGAATAAACCTATAGTAGAGTCTAAACCAATATTTTAGCAGTACTCAAGTATCCTCGCTAAATCTCGACTTTGAAAAGAAAAAAAGAAAAACATATCGTCAGAATATTGCAGCCCATTGTGTGTATATAATAGCTACAGCTTTATTCAGAAATCGTGTCACGTCCCGCTCAGCAACAGTGCTTTCCCCTTACCACGCGGGTGCGCTGCGGTGAAACAAGATACTCAAAAACCACGATGTCCATTTTGCGGTTGTCGCTTCGCTGCAGTACACCAGAACGTGGCGAAGAAGCGCACTCAACAAAGTTTAGCTGTCCCGTCAGAACGGACCACGCATACACGTTGACGAGAACCATAACATATACCACAATAATCGGGACGTGTAGCGAGGCCCGAGCTATATATCATATTTTAACTATCAATTAAGTGATACTGACTCTTGGCGCAAAGGTTCTGCGCAAATTCCTCTAAGTTCTGGCAAAATGTAGCAGGATGAAGCGGGGTAAGCACATTCGGCGCAGTAATCCCATCACTGCATTAGACTGGCTAAAATGACTCGTAGCGTCTGTTGCGGTCAATCGTAAGGTAAAACCAAACCTGTTACATGAGAAGCGATCAAACGATTTCTTTTAGTTGTTTCGTAATAATTTGATTACCTTTATTAGCGAGTGACCGCAAGAGTGATCTTATTACTTTTGGAAGTACTAAAATTACCCGTATCGCTACAATTTTCCTCGCCCCTTCCTAATGCAGCCCTTCGTTAAACCAAGTCTCCGACAGAACGACAGTCTATAGACCAACATTCGTGCATTAAAAACATTATTTTGTAATCAGGCGACTCTAGCCCGACAATGGACAGTACGACGGAGCCGATTTTCACACAAACAAAAGCCGAAAAAAACGGGTCGTTTTCAAATTGCAGTAATCGGAAAAGTAACCGGTTGGTTTTCTCGAGTAACCACCAATTTTTTTTTCTTCTGAAGTAATCGAGTATTTTGATTGAATACATTTTTAACCGAGAGTAATTCTAACTGCAATCGATTAGTCTTTTTACTAACGGGCATAAGACTGGGTGAAAAGGAGTAAGCTGTGCTTGGAACGGAGAAATTGCCAGTGCGAACATTTTGTACAACGACCTCGTTCGGGCGAATTCAGTCGGTTCAACGGGTGGGCCTGAGCGGGCAATGTATTCCGCTGGACAGATATGAGCCCGACTCAATTAGACGGCGATCTCGATCCATTTATTTCGGCGGAAACTTGGAACTCGTCGGGCGAAGTCGGGCCCTCGAAAATGCCTCCCACTGGTCGAAGCCCAGAAGGGTTTCTACTGAGGTGTGACTCCCTGTGGTGTGACTTCGCAGTCACACCACATGTGTGGTGTGACTGCGAAAGGATATTGCGAGGCAGAAATCGGTGACTATCAAAATTTCCTGGGGCTTCTCTTTAAAGTGAAGCGGAGTTGCACCAGCACGCGAGCATGACGTCACTCTCTTGCGGTGGCGCTGTTGTCGACACGGCGCATTAGAGACAGAGAGCCTAGATTGAAGAGGCGGTCCACCTCAAACCATGCGCGCGAGCGTTCGCAAATTAACAGCGGACGTCTCCTGCGAATTCGGTCGCGAGTGCGCATGCGCCGCGTTTTCGCGTGGCGAAAGGAAAGCAGGCGGAAAAGCGGAAGCGTTCGCAAACGATGGACCAGCGGTTGAACACTCTCTGTAATACAGGCTCTTTCTACGGCGCATGCGCAGACGCCTCACTTTAGACGAATTTGGTTTCTGCGCGCATGCGCAGTGCCCCCATACCCGGTGTGGGCGAAAACCGGCTTGTTTGTAAACACCCGCTTGTCGGTGGTGCATGGTGTTCGTTTTTGGCGCCATACGTCTAAAGACTTTTGCAAAAATCGCCTTCTGCACGCTGCCATCTTTGTCTGCTGGGCTGTGAAACGCTTTCTGAGCGTGCGATGTTGCTCTGCTGGGCGGTATATCAGAAGCTGCGCATGCGTCCACAGCTCAGTGACTCAGCATCTTTCGCCGGGCGATGAGCGATGCAAATGTCTATAGGCGCGATCAGCGGCTCTCGTTGGAAGTATGCAGTTGGGGGCCTGACGGTTATACGGGCTTTCAAAGTCCCGCCCGAGACGGCGCGTGCACCGCAACAAACGCTTTATCTCGGGGAATATATATGGAGCAACTGGCGCGGCAGCAGCGCACTATCGCCCATTTACGGCGCACCGGACACGATGGGATTATTGCCAATCCAGTGGGAATTCCGCGTCGCCGAGCGGTCCTCTGATCACGGAAAAGCCCGGTTCGAGGGAAACCGACAGATGGCTTTTATGGCTTTTATAATATAACAACTGACCTCTTTATGGAGAAAAAAAAGATTAGCAGGAATTTTTATTTTTAAAGTCCTACGATGCATGGCTTGAGGTATGTTCGTTCAAAATTTCTCCGGAAGGATATTAAACGTCACGTCATGTCACTTGACAACGTGACGCAACGAGCCCCCAGTTTAGGCGACGCGACGTCACGTCCCATGCTCTTATTTTTTTTTTTTTATCGCACTACTTGTTGCGCGTTTTCTACAGTCACGTGCCATCGAGTATGCGTGGACGCACGGACAAACCAACTTCTAAGACTAGAGGTTCCTCGTTAGACAGCATTTCACGCTTAAAAAAAATACAACTTACGAGGCTTTATAAAAAGACGACACGTCTACCCCGGAGCCTCTGGTCCAGCCTTAAAATTCCTCTAAATTAAAAAAAAAGAAGCCAAAAAGGATAATGCTGTACATGGCTTTGCCGCCAGCATTCATTACGGCATCTTGATTGTCACATGATTAATAATATGCCCAGACAATGCTGGAAACCCCCCGCGCCGTCACAAGCTATTCCATTCGGTCAGAATACTCATGGGTTTACGTAGTCCGCTATGAAACAACGAACCCCAAAAAGGAAAGGCGAGGGAACGAGCTCCTTTGAACGAACTCTTGGGGGGACAAAGGAGAGGCCGCTATGGGCACAAAAAAGGGACGCCGGGGAACACATTCTTGGTTACAGCGGCGAGAAGCCAACAGGATGAATTTGTTTTTGTTTGTTTGTTTTTCGCTCCAGGTAGCGACCACAGACGGAGGTTCGGGGGTCGTTATCGGACTCATCGGAACGATCGACTAAAAGTCTCTAATGATGCAGGAGTACGTTCTTACCGAAGCTCAGGTATCGTCCGTTGCGCGAACTGAGAGAGAGGAGGTGAGACAGCGCGCGGTGACGTCGAAGTGCCGAGCTCTGATTGGAAGGATTAGTGGGTAGAGATCAAACTATCAGGGGGCGCTTCATCGAGTTTGCATGTCCCCACAGCCCGGTGTAATTACTGGCATAGCATAACACAGAAATGGAACTTCGCCTAGCACGGTCTGGGCAAGAAGCGCTTCACTCTGACCGGTGCTTTAACCGCGCGAGGAGCGGCCTTCGCGAATTGTCATCTTCGATTTCTCGGATGAAGGAAAAACAAAACAAGGAAATACGGTTTGTTCTTCCCACAGCTAAAGCGCATACCGCTGGAGGCGTGGCTGTTCCATCTCCTCCTCCCCAATGGGGGTATTCACTGGACGCCATATTTGAGGGCGATGTTTAGAGCGCATGCTCAGAACGAGCTCACATTAATAACTTGCTAAGACCGGCAATCTTGATGGTGCGGAATGCACGTGGCAAAATAACTGTGGAAGCTCGCCGTCGGCACGTGCTCAGCAGTCGCGCACACAGATATGGCCGCCAGCGAATACTCCCTATTAGCGACGTGAGCGATCAAAAGCGTCGCTGTGGTCGGCCCACCATAATTGGCCCAATGCTGACTACGACGTCAGCAAAGGATGTTTCATCGACGGAAATAGGAGGAATGTAAGAACTTCAATTTTGACGGTGTTGGCAGTGTTGCTTCGAGAGCGCTATGATTTCAGGCTTCCACCACGCCCATTACAAACACCATCTAACTTGTTGTTCGCAAGGTGATGACGTCACGAAAGGTAACCAAACGAGGGCGCCACCGAAACATCTCGCCGCTAATAGGAGAGTGGCCCCAGTTGTCCAGCTGCGAGAAGCTCCAGCGCCGCGAGCAACTGCGCGTGTGTCCGTATGCGCCACGTGGTGATCACGTTACCGAGTCAGCCGTGCACGGGACGCTTCCTCGCCTCAATCTGGGCACTTTCAAAGTCACCACCAAAAAAAAACAACGACGAGGCAACGTTTTGAAAAGACGCTGCGGCCCTGGCCACGAAGGAGGAATTATGAACTTGTGCATCGGCCGCGTGAGTCACGGTTTGATCGATAGATCGATATACATATGCAAATGTTGTTGTTTATATACAAAAAAAAAAATGAAAGACTTTACACGAGGTCTTTTTTCCTACAGCGTGTCCCTTTAAATTTACAACTTTTTATTCATTTTTTTACTTTAAATGTACACGATACGCGTAGCCGAACACTCATTATCTGCAAGCGGCGTAAAAAAGCGAGGTGCCGCTCGCTTTTTTTACGCCGCTTGCGCGTGACGTCGACGCGCCATGCTGGTAAACATTCCTACTTGTTCTCGTAGCTAAAAAAAAAATAAAAAAATAAACGGAAGCAGTGACACTATTTACAAGCAAGCGAGCGTCTTCCCACATCGGGTGCTGACACCGGGCACGCTCAGTGCAGACAGCAACGCCACCGCACGGGCGTGACGTCATAGAGTTGAGTTGGTGTATGCGGGCAGAAACTGAGGGAGAGGAGACGAGACCTATCGCCGCCAGTAAATATCCCCTATTAGAAAAAAAAAAGGCGAGTTTATCTCGATCCAAGGCGATGGATTCTCCCGAACCCCGGGGAAAACGCGGATTGCCCATATCGTGACCGTCTGTCAGCGTCGAAATGCTGGAGCGAAGAGGACCGCTAAAGATCGGCGCTATCAAAACGGCGCCCAAATGTCGTCCCCGCTAACGGGCGAATACGGGTCATTGAAAGCCAGCGATGCGTGCGACATCCAAGAGCGGCCACAACGACCCATTCGTTCCCGTCGACAGCGACGAGCAGCCGGCCGGAACCGACCGACTTTCCCTGCAGGTAACCGCCCAAGCACGGCGAGACGTCACGTGGGCCGTGACGTCACGCCATGACGTCGCACGTAGGACGGCCCTCTTGAGATTGCTCGAACTCGGAAGAAAGCTCGCCTCCCCCGCGCTACCCTTTCTCGGTCGTTTAAAAATCTGCATTTCGTTATTATTATTATTATCTATCGTCTGCGAAGAGGCATATCATGTTAAGTTACCACTGACCCGCTTAAAAAAGCGCTAAAACTCCTAAAGTCACAGGTAGAAAAAGAACAGCTGGGAGATCTTCAGTTGTCCCGCCTCCAGCGCAGCAAGCCTTCACTAAGACTGGCGCTCAAAGCAGGGCGGAAGGCAAAGGTCTATTAAGTAACAAAGTTGCTTTAAAAAACGTTATTACTTATCTCTCTCCTCTCTCTCACACAAACACACACACCCACACCACACACACACACACACACACACACACACACACACACGCGCGCGCGCGCGCACGCACGCACGCACGCACGCACGCACGCACGCACGCACGCACGCACGCACGCACACACCAACAAATAATTTAGCTCATGTAAATCAAAACTGGTACATCAGAATTCCGAAAAGCATAACATACCAGAACCAGACAAACAATATACCTTCACGGTTCCTTTGACAAAAAATATCCGTAAAAAACTGTGAATAAGAAAACGTGCGTGTGTGGTGTGTTGTTAAAAACAAGCATTCGAGGCGCAGGCAGGAATTTGTTTACAAGAGAAAGTGACTCCATCTTTCAAGCATCTTCCTTGATGGCCATACGAGTATTTATCGGAGAACACATACACACACGCACAATAAAGACACGTGAATATTGAATAATCAACTCCCTGCCATTCATCCCGACCCTGCCAACAACCCACACGGGCTGTAAAAAGAAGAAGAAAAAAAGAAGCGCTTCATTAAAAACGCGCAGGTAACGAGGGTAGACACATAATAAACGAAGAGTTCAAAAAAAGAAAATTAAAAACGAGAAGTGCTGGAAGGTGTTTCTGCAAGCCAAGTTGAAAGGGCTCTTAGATAACGACGATTCGTGCCGCGCTATTCTCCGCATGCCCTCCGCTAGCTCTTAGAGAAAAATAACACGTCACATTTATGCTTTGGCTCCGTCGCCCCCGTGAAAGGGGGGTAACAAATGTACGCCTCGAGACATAGAGGCCAGCTATAACTTACAAGTTACAAACAAACCAGCGCCGCCGTATTCAATAGCGCTGACACGTAGCTTCTGCTCTATCTGTGGTCTCTCCAGAACCACGTGGCACATACGTAACACAACGGGTGAGCTGGCGAGCAAGCATCCACACTAACCATACGGGAACACTGGCGCCAGTGCCATATATGGGACTCTTCGGCCAGCACGACAGGTGCGCCTGATCTGACCGTATAAGTTACTGACCAGTATATGGCGCAACTTAATCGTATCAAGGGATATTTCATTTCATTTCATTTTACCTTAAAGGGACATTGACACTCTCACGGCGACATTACAAAAAAAAGGGGGGGGGCCCCCCTTTTTTTTTCTTTCTTTTTTTGCCAGGCGATTAATTATGGTGTTCGAAGACTAGCCAATAAGTATTTTGCTACAGCGTCACGTATATTTTTAATAAAGTAAAAAAACGCAACTGCTCGTTCTGCCACTGCTAACTTCGCGCCTGCTTCACGAGTGGTAACTTTGCGCGCGCCCCCAAGTTTCCCACAGCTTCAAGTCGTTCTAAATATGGTTGAATTAGTGGTTTTTCGATGACGATCAGTAAGTTTCTAATTGTAACCATGTCTATTTTCATTAATTAAAAAGTTAATTAACAAATTTTAATTAATTATCCGACTTATCGCAAAGATTAGCCACCCACATAATGTCGCCCTGGCCGTATAACTCACCTACACAAACCGTATTAGTGCATCTTTTACGAATGTTTTGTAATAAATCTGTTCCCAATTACAATGGAACACCCGGTCTACTTATACATAAAAACCTTGAAACGCGTCAGTTTTTACGAGCGTGTGCTCTGCCTTTAAGTGTCAGCTTCTGCCTTGGCCAGTGCATTAGGACCGCCAACCTCGAGGATTGTAGCTTCAGTAGCAGTTCACTATATACTGACAAGCAATGGACACCTTTCTCACATAAAGACGACACCAAGCGGCGAGAGCGCGAACTGCGGTTGCCGTTCGACGGAGGAGTTGCGCTACCTCTCTTGCTTCCTCCGTGACTCAGACGAGTCGTGGACACGGTGGCGTAGAAGAGGAGAGGTAGCGCAACTCCCCTACAAGACGCCGACCGTCGTGACTCCGAACGAAAGGTGCGTCTATTTGGCAGAATTTCGCGAGGCGGAGCGACACGCATGGTCCTCGGCTCCAGCCGCCTTCCAAAACATCCACACGTCCCCCTTCATTACCATTTTGGCACCTCGAGGTAACCTTCATTAGTTTGGAGGAGATAAACTAACTCAGAGTAGACGTCCGAAGGGAGCCACGACTGTTCGGCAAGAAACCCGGGTGCACGAAAAACAAGAGAAAGACGCAGTCGAACGCCCTCGGCCCGCGAATAAACAGCCGCGACAAAAACACAAGCATCAAGAGGCGAGGATCACAACAAGACCCAGAGATTAAGATGATAACAGAGAGGAGGGAGAGAGTGAGAAAGGCTAAAGGGCCTCCACGAGTCCAAGACGATAACAAGAATCCTGCCCCTTCGCGTCCCTCCAACTCCGAGACAAGCAGGGGGTGTCGCGAACTTGCCGAGGATCCTAGTTCGACTAGGTTCGGCAATGTTCGATCAAAAAGTCGACTGTGAAGTTCAACTTTTGTGCGCGTGCGGGAAATTTTAACAACGAGGTGGTTCCACCTGGTGGAAGAAAAGCGCAATATTTTTACTAAATAGAGCATTACAAGTACATACAGCATCTGTTTCTATATTGCATAAAGACTGGCTATCGTGTGAGTAAAAGAAAACATGAATTTGTACTTGTTATATTGCATAAGGACTGGTTGTCATTTTGTGACATACAAAAACAACTACGTATGAAATATTTGTTCTCCACGATTCAAAATATGTGTGCGAAGTCGGCAACACTGTCCGTGAGTCGGAATTCGTCGAACTCTCCCAGAAGGTTTCGCTTAACCAGTCGAACCTCGAGCTTCGTCTTGTTTGGCGAATCCTTCGATCTTTTGGAGAGAAAAAATGTTCGACAAAGCTCCTTAAGCAATGCCCGACTTTCACACAAAATTTTCAAAGTTGGGACGGAAAATTGTTTAAATTGTAATTCGTCATAAATTTCAACAGCACACACAAAAAAAAGGATTGATGTTTGAACGGTATCAGGCAGCGGCAGCGTGTTCAGTTCCTACACACGCGCATTAGGGTCGAACTTTAGTCGAAGTTCCGTCGAACACGACGGCGTTAAAGGTTCGAAACACTCCAGCATCAGCAAGTTCGCGACATCTAAAGAGACAAGAGGTGTCAGCAGCTCCTCGCACTTTCTTCTCGGTGCACGCTCGCCGCTTTATGGCTATTAGTATTATATAACTCGGCGGGTCGGCGATAAAAGACGCGGCGAGCACGGGCTCCTGACTGGGGGGCGACGACGCCGGTATTATCGTCTCGCGGTAGAGGGGGGCACACAACACAACAAACGGGTCCCGTTTCCTCCGAGATAGAACAGCCGGGAGGCTTGGGTGCCCCCTGTAGGCCATCCACGCGCAGAATGCGCGCGCCCTCGCCCTGCATATAGAAATAGACGCGACCGTCCCCGGCACAACAAGATGCGAAGTACCCGTTGGGCTGGCCAGGAAAGACCTCTCCATTTGCCTAAATGTAACGAAAAAATCACGGCGGAGGGCGAAGGAGACAAGGACGGAATTGAAAAGTGCGCTTGTAGACCAGTTCAACTGCTATTAGAGACCACTTCATTGATTACCTTATGCACGCGGCCATCTTTCCTACTTCTGAGAACGCGCGGTAGCTCTCTCTCTTCAGCGGAATATCAGGGACTCAGGACTCGACATTCCTCGCCAACCGTCGGCGCGGCGGATGTGCAAACGCTTATAGTCGCACCCGCCCGGGACGCTTTCGATGTAAAAAGAGGAAAAGCGTCCAAGTCGTGTTCGCGCTAACAGTTGTCGCGCGCTGTGTACGACGTGCATGTTTACGCGCACTGTATTCGCCACGCGATGTTGTAATATATCACCGAAGACGGAGGAGAAAAAAAATGCCGGGCGACCTTCGGGATTCGAGCAAGTCCGCTCAAGCGAGCCCGAATTCGGCGGGGGCCGTTTTCCGACGAGAAGCCCCGCACCCCGCCACCGCATTCCAGGCGGTTCTTTTGTGGTCCCCTCGAAAGCTGCGCCTGTTGTTGCTGCTGCTGCTGGGGAAAGAGAGGGACCCCAGGAGTAAACGACAAAACCTCCGAAAATGTCGTCCCCTCCTCAGTGGTCTCCGAAGCACCAACAAAACCCACCTGGCGAGTGTCGAGCCTGGTGGGACTACCACTTCCCGAAAACCGTAGCTCGCCGCGTCGAAGCGTTGCCGAGAAGCGAGCACGACGGAGTCGGCAAGAAAGAAGGACCTTGAGAGGCGCGACCACACATTGCTCTCTCAGAGACAGTCCTCGCGGCGATTATAATAGAGAGCCCCAGTTAAGTGTTAACGAGAAAATAAATATGCGGATAGGGCACGAGCTGAGAGTGTTTGTGGCACTAAAACACTAACCGCTGCACTACAACAAACGCTAGTATAACAACATGGCCGTCCAAAATGACCCCTCGTATCAAATCTTTCAACGCGCGCGCTAGCACCTTTGGCAGCAGTTTGTTTTTAATTATTTCTCGCCACACACACATTTGAAAGCAGACCACGCTTCGGAAGCCAGTCTGGCCAGAGTCCGCGCATGCGCAGTGTCCATAGCAGCGTCACCGCAGTGAGGCATGACGTCAGGGTTGAGTTGGTGTATACGCACGCACCTGGAACAAGATGGCGGCCGCCCGATGGGTGATTTTCACCACGCGTTTTTGAACCTATACTTTTGACGGCTTCGTCTTTCAACCGCCCGGCGCTGTGAATGTCCGATTCGCCACGAGAAGGCCGGCGAGCGAACGCATGCCGCCACAGTTTTCCGTTCTAGCCCCCTAGATGCCGTTCGTCAATGGTCATTGGGAGGGAGAGAACGGCACGGCGGTCTCTCTCTCTCGGAGTTGGGACAAGTGAAAAACTTCGCTGCCGCTCTCATCCTTTCAATTAATATACACATCTACGCAACGAAGGCGCCCTAATTCGACGCATAGAGCACGCATCAACCAGACGCAGACTTGAAACGGTTCTCGATCGCTACACAAATAATCAAATCACTTATAATCAATTACTTTTTTCAAGTGACGTGTAAAAAGATGACTTGGCGAGAAAAAAAAGTAAGAAGAAAGAGCGAACGTGGGTCCAGGCTCAGTTATCTCTAACGCACCGAAATAATCAATCACGCTTCAACCGCGCGGCGTGCGCCCGTAACAGTAATTAATTACCTTTCGTTGCAGTTGGGACAACCGAAAATTCTACCACACGGCATTCTGCGTCTTTTTTAAAAAGTAACGAAGCACGTGCGCACGACTCGCAAAGGTATTCGGCACAAAGTTGCACCCCCCCCCCCCCCCCCAAAAAAAAAAGAAAAAAAAAGCAGGAAACAAAATTGCGTATTGCACAGGTCGTCTTCGCTCTTCGTGTCGTACAGCGTGGAGTACACGGTACATACACTCAAGCAAAAAAGAAACAAAAAAAAACACGTCGTTTGTTCGTGCGGACACACGACCAAGCTGGTGAATTTTACCGGGAAACAAGAAAACAAAATCAGGAGAGAGACCCCGGCGCTTCCGCCACGACGGGCTCAGCATCGCAAATCCATTTTCCTTCTTCGAGGAACGGCTAAGAGATGAGACACCACCACCGCCGCCGCCGCACAATCTAACGCCGTAATAAAATAATAATAAACAAAGAAAGGAAATGCAGCCAGCCACCGGTGAGGAGAACGAACGAGGAGGCATCAAAAGCAGCCAAGTCTGCGGGAACCTGTTTAAAAGCAGCAGCTATAGGGCGACCCAGATTATATGCAGAGAGAAAGAAAAGATGCCCCCTTATACGATAGCGGAGTAGGCTGGTGTGTCTCTTGCACCAAGTTCAAGGTTGTTCGACGGACGCCATGGTGTGCGCCGATCCGTCGACTGCTGCGCCAACGTCTGCTGCGCCACTCAGACTTGTGTACGGTACTAGTTACGACTGTTGTGATCGTTGGGATGCATTTATTAGGAAGTAATCCCAAGAGTAATCTTATCACTTTTGGACGTACTGTCCAGACCGGTTATAACGAAGCCGGATGAAATAGCGGATATAGCGAAGTGATTTCCGATTGCTGTTGACTTCTTTATAACCTGTCTCGACTAGTACTGAAATTACTCGTAACAGTTACTATTTTCCCTCACCTTTCTAACGGCGCCCCTTTGTTTCTACAAGTTTCCTGCCAAGGAATCCTGGAACCAAGTCTCCGACAGGAGGACGGTTTACCAGAAAAATCGGTGGATTAACAAGATGAGTGAGGTCGTAAATCGGTGATTCTAATCACTCATGAAAAATACGAAAGAGCCCTTTTCAAAGCGGCAGAAAACGCTGTCGTTTTGTGAATGCCAAGTAATCAGAGCAGTGACGGTTACTCTTCCAGGTAACGGCCAATAATTTTTTGTCTCAATTAATCGAGTAATCTAAATGAAGACTTTTCTATAGGAAGAACAGTCTTAATTGTATTATTGTTTTGCTTTTTTAGCAATGCGTACAAAACTGGGATACGCATCAAAAAATGAAAAACACGCAAAAAAAAAAGCGTAGGAGAGCGCGTAGATGTACCGCGCGATAAAGAGACAGCCAAGCTCGCGCCGCCATTGGTTGAGGTAGGTAAACAACGCACAAGGTGCGCAAGGACGGGCCACTTGCACGCCGTACAGTACTCGTTTTCACGCTCAAGAGAATACAGGGGGCGATGTTCACGGAAACGTCTTGCATTTTATTAGAGCATTTCACGCTTCAAAGCGGTTTCCAGCTCGATAGACTTTCTGAAGAAGAAGGGTCTATTGTCGCCCCGGCGACAAATGCCGTGCCACTGGACCGCGGATGCGTATTCCCCGGAGAAGACGTACTGCATGTCCACAGCGCCTTCCATAGACCAGCAAGCAAAGATGGCTGCGCGCGCGCCGAAGGCGATTATTGGAATGGTCTCTATACATTATAGACAATTACTTGGTCTACTACGTACGGTGGCATGCGTGTAACGGCTAGGAGTTGAGCTTGTTGGTACGATACTTGGAAATATATCAGCTTGAACTTCAGAGTTAACTTGAACACGAAGAAAGAAAGGACAGGAGAGGACAAACAGCTGTTTGTCCTCCTCAGTCCTTTCTTTCTTGAAGTTAATTCTAAAGTTCAAGCTCATATATTTAGAAGCATGCGTGTATATTATGCGCAAACGCAAGAACTGAAAAGACTCAGTCCCGAGTTTCTAGGGAGAAATGACGTCAGCGCGCCACACCAGTAGGAACGCACCATATCGCTGACGTCACCGGAAGGAGGAGCACCCGTTCAGTGCCATATTCTTCGAGGTCTGCATTCAAAGAAATAAAATTCTGCATAACGCTCAAGGGCGACGAAAGTGTGAATTCGAGATGGCCTCAAACACCAAAAATGCCCCCCCCCCCCCCCCCGAAATTTGAAATATGGTTCGATTTTGACGGCGCTGAGTTTGACCCGACATTCTACTGTCATCGTCCGGCGGGGACGGAAATAACAAATAAATCAAGACAACACACACACACAGCACACACAAACACAAAAAGATAAGAAAATAAAACGAAAACATTATTTATTTATTTAATACCGGCAAGTTAGCAATTCTGTGGAAACATCTTTTTTATGACATAATATATATTTTTGTTCGTTTCATTCTAACACGTCTGCTTCGCGCACGTTTTCATGACTAATCAGGATGAAAATTCACGTTCCAAGCACTTCGCAGCGAAGCCGTCTTCTGCCCACTGAGCGGCGCCGTATCTCAACGAAGGTCAAGTTCTTGTCTCTTGTAGCGGATGGTTACATCTGTTATTCTTGCAGAGAGCTGTTACGGCGTTTAATGACAACGAAGGTCGTCCAGTCGTCCGCTGTTTAAATCACATCGAATTACGCGTGAGAGCACCGGTCTTACCACGCAATTTAAAGGAGAAAAGAAACAACAAAATATTGACGAAAATAATGCATTTAATTGCTAGTTATAACACAGATTTCAAAGGAGAAAGAAAACGAAGAAAATAATTCCCGGTTCACGGTCGTTTTCCGCAGACGAACCGCGGCGAAAACCGAGGCGCTGCACGCAACCCGTGACGTCATATCACGTGACACTCTGACGTCACATGACGTCATGCGTGGAGCAGTGTGGCCGTGTCACGCGATGTCAGCGCATCACGTGACGTAATGGTGCCAGGTGCCGCGATATGACGATGCCATGTCACGGTGTCGCGTGAGGTCAATGCCCGTTGAGTTGTCACAGGGGTCACGTGAACCTACGGACCTAGGGAGTGACTGTAGATTCCGTAATGAAAGCCGCTACTGCGCCTGCGCGCCATGACCGACTGTAGAGTTCCGGGTAGCGCAGCGGGCTATGGAGGCTTAGCAGGAGAAATGCGCGGTCTACAAAACTCCTATTTACAATTAATCGTAGCGGGGATACGTTTTCCCGCCGGAAAATGCAGAAAATGGCTTCAAAATGACACACCTCGCAAAAAAAAACGTCGCTGAAATTTTGGTAAAAACAACTGTCACAAAAAATTATAAAAACTTGTGTTACGGGCTTTTAGTTGACCTAGTTTGTTCGTACTGGTTAATGCGGATAGCTGAAAAAAGCAATAAGTCGTTACTTGTTTATACACCGACAGGTTAGTCTGCCAGAGCATGGCGACATTGTTACCCGCTGTAGATAAGCAATTAAGCCAGTGCAGTACAACCGCTAGCCCAGGGTCTTTAACGTGCACCACGGGATAGTGATACACGACGATGCTCATCCAGATCAAAAAGGGCAGGGGTGGGGATTGAACAGCGTGCAGCGTCGTTCCACGTGCTGTGAGCAGGTGTGCGCCAGCCCACTCGGCCACCGATTCCCGGATAGCAGAACAATGTTGAGAAAACGCAGAAGGTAAGGAAGAAATGGACGAAGACGTCGCCGAACTGCGTTCCAATATTAGTACTGATCGTGCGATCCGCCGACACCCACTCATCCTTCGTGTGTGTGACACACCGCATTTTTCCGAGTATGCATACAGATGACAAACTAGATTAAAGCGAAGTTGCTAGTCAGAAGATGTCCTCGTCCATTTCTGACCCTTTGTTTTCCGCCAGACACACCAAAAAAAGAAAAAGAAAAGAAAAAGTTGTTTATGGCAATTCGTGTTGCGGGCAAGCATTTATGTCCGGCAATAAAGAAGAATTAAAAAAAAAAGGTCCCGAGAGAAAGTCCGAGTTTGATGTCAGGAGGCCGGGCTCTGAAGCGCGACACTTGCTGGCTTGGAATGCGGTAAGTGGGGAAGGAGGACAGGAAGCGCTGACGCACAGCTGCGCCGCCTCCTTGATATGCAAACGACGCAACGGAGGTGGTCGCCAATCAACCGTAAGGAATGTCCCTCGACTTAGTTACCCAGAATCAAAAAAATATTAATATTACTGTTTGCTCCTTAGTTTTGTAAGGGTTACAGGTTTGCTCGATGTAGCTGTAGAAAAGGAGCGACGGAATTGGGACATATTTGAAAACGGAGAAGCGTTAAGGGGGAAACTCGACGCGAAGGGATACGTTCGTTTGTTTCAGAGTTCAGAAACCGAGGCGATTTCGAGACCCGCGATTCAAAGCACGCGTGGTGCCGTCTGATATTCAGCAGAGGAGGAGAGTAACTGCTCATGCCCAAAACAAATTCCACAACCCAGAAAAAAAAAAAAAAGAAAAAGAGAGAGAGAGAGAGAGAGCGCAAGGGTTTTGGTGGGTGCCACTTTTAGCGTTCGAGAGAGAGGAGGAGATGAGAACGCCCAGGGATGTCAGAGCGCCTTTGTCCCTGCCTGCTCACTGTTTCAACGCGTTCAACGTCGAACGTCGGCGTTCGAAAGCGTTCGACGCCGACAACAAGGAGGTGAGCGCAACTTCGAGGACAGGTAAATATTGACAGGTAACCGAAGATACACGCTAGCTGATTGGTGGCACGTCAGAGGCAAATCGCGGTAACAACCAGACAAGTGTTCGTTGTTGCGTGCAGATAAGTACGTATGTTGCAAACGCAAAAAACTTCCGAATAAAAACTAAAAGAAAAAGAAAAAAAAAACCGACGACACGTTTAGAAACACTTGAAGCTAAAGACCGTCGGACACGACTGATTAGAGAGAACTTGGACAAAACGGGAGCGATCACGTGGTCCAGTGCGTCCTTGCTGCTGCTGCTACTGATGTTTGCTAGAGGTTACTAAATGGCGAAGCCAGAGTAACGCCTCCCATTCCCTTCCCTGCCAACTGATGATTGGCGGAGAAAGGGTCACACGCGTCAAAGTTTTACTTTTCGCGCTTGCGGGGTAGTCGCCTTGTGGAACGCCGGGTTTTGGAGCGAGACATTTGCTTCGGTTTGCGCTCGTCGAAACGTACATCTTGCACCGAAATACGACAAGCTCGAAGTACCTTCAACCTTCAGACATTGTGCGTGCCACGTACATATGTACGCGTAATCGCGTTATTTTAATCCCGCGAGCGCAGTGAATCCATTGCGCCCGTCGCGTAGTGAGTAATAAAAAAGTACTTATTGAAAATCGGACTATAATACTACGTAGCCTTCAATTTATTCTAATCGTACGTGCACGGGAAGTTACTGATCCAGTGATACCGCCTGGTTCTTGCCGCCTGTCTTGGTTTTCCAGATTTCCTTTGTTCGTTTGGCACGTACATCCCCATGCTAGAAAGCGCCGACGTCGTGTTCGCGCTTAACAGTGTCCGACAGTGCACATAAATACATGTACGAAGCCAGTTTAGCATTTTTTAACGCAATGAATTTGAAAGAAGAAACGCCGTCACTGAGCGATCATTTCGTCTACCTGACTGAGAAATATTCTCAGCTACCTAGTACGCACGAATTAATCGGGATATTTGCTCTTATAATCGAGCGCAGGGAGAAAATGCACGCGCTTTTTCCCACAGAAATGCATCATCGGAAGTCAATTTACGACATGGCTGCTGTCTGCTTCAATATTCCACGGCACACTAGCGCCATTTGAACCTCTAGAGTAAATTATAATAACTCTATCGGTTCTCTTTAAACTGATATTGCCACACGGCATTCTAAGCACGGATCACGCGGTGACCTCGCGTTCGAATCTGTATGCAGACTGTCCTTTGTACAATGTATAAGCAGCGTGACCCTGACTTTACGCTAGCGGTTGGGACAGAACGCGAAAATTTAGAAGATGGCGTTGCCTGGATTAAAATATAATTGAGACAGACGAAACTTCTCTGTGAACCGACGTCCACCTAAGCCTAATATCGTCAAAACAAGAACTGACATTGTGGACGCCTAAAAAATATGACTCAGTGAAAAAAAAAAGCTTGTCAGCAAGAAAAGAGATATCGTTTTCTTTATTGTTGACAACTCTTTTCTTTTCTTTTTTCACTAACATAGATGCTACAGGGAGCCCACAATGTCATTTGTTTGGTTTGATGAATAATTAGGCTTGCGTCGACGTCGGCTATATAGAGAAATTTCGTTTTCCTTAAATTATCACTTTGATTCCAGATGACGCCATGTTCTGAAACTTTCGCGTTCGATATCCCAACCGCTGGCGACATATTCTCACGGAGTTCGAGCTTTGTGCGCGATGCATAGTTTATTTACCTGGGGCCGAAAAACACGGTTCTCTTTTCACTCGAGAACTCCCTGTATACATTATTGCGCGCTAAAGTACCGCAATAGACCCTTTCCAAAAGTCCGCCAAACAACACTGGTGAACGCCTTTTCTTTTCGGCATTGCCTTGGGCGGGAGGTTTGCGGTTGCGTCCGAGTTCAGGCTGATGCAGTCCTCGGGGCCAATGTCTGCTCAATGTGCAGGCATCAAAAATACATGGCGGACTGAAATAATCGGTGCAGGACCTACACTAAAAAGCGCGCAATAAAAAAAAACGTATATATTCCTTACTTTGCACAAATTTAGTCCATTTCCGCGAGTTTCGAGGAGGAAAAAACGTTTCCCTTTTACTGTTGCTCGTGTCGCGTGGAATCATAGAAGAAGAAAAAAATTAACTGGAGCAAAGAGGAAAGTGGCACTGCACGACACAGATCTCGACCACTTGGCCTCTGGAGTGGGGTCGCGACGTCTGCCGAGATTCCATTTAAACGGGATTACTCGCGCGCCACAATACAACGGGACCAAGTGATGCAAAGCCTATAATCCTCATCCCTGGGGCAATTCATGCCACGGCGAAGATATTGCTCCCGTTCTGCAAAGCCTCGGGGCGGCGCCATTAGTGAAGAAAATCAACGCAGGCGTACTGAAAAGAAATCGAGATAAAATAAAGCGGATATTCGGAAGAAAAAAGTACCTTAATCCTAGGGAATAAATCGGGAGACAGGATGTGCAGCGTGTCTTAAGCTTACTAATAAACGAAGTACATACACCAATCCACCTTACACATCATAATTAGCGAATGAATGTCTCCTGTCTACAGCATGTAAGCTAACGCTTGTGGGAATTCGCGTACCGCCGCCGATACGCCGTTCCCCACGTGGTCCGTCAACAACCAGAGTCCAGCCTGGTTCTTTCACGGGAGCGGGATTCCGCTCCCCGTTTATTGGTACATAAAAACGCAACGCTACAAAACACTCAATCTATACTACAAACACACGCGACATTACTCAAATATTTACAAACGTACGTTAAGCCCAAAGCTTAACACAAAGAGGGCCTCTAGGCCTCGTGTCCCGCTATTGCCCGAGAGCAGTTGCTAGCACTCGCCTTTCTTGAGCGCCGGCCGGAATCCTAAGAGGCTCTTGCCTCCCGGTTACCCGACAATATCGACCGATGGGCGAGGAGGTTTTCTCCTCGCCCGCCATGGGGGCGTCTGCAGCGCCATCCAGTGGCTAGGAGAGAAAGCGGCCCGTCGGGAGCCGAATTCGAGATCCCGATCAATCCCGCGGCGACACGACCACGTGACCGTGTCTGAGGCGAGGCAACTAAATAGCTGCCCAGCGGCCAAGACTGCTAAATGGTTTGATAGGCGCCCTCGTGAATGCACGGTGCGCCATACTCCCCTCTCCTAAAAATCGAAGTACGCCGGGATTCCGACGTACGGCTAGGCTGCTCGGGAACACCGTCGTTGTTTGGCCTGGAAACCCCCTACACGCACACCCACACCACTGGTCCCATGGGTCGTCCTCACTGAGGTCCATCAGTTCGCCTGAGGCCTGGGGTTCGCGGCCACCGCACACCTCACAGTAGACTGTGTCGACTTCGGCTTGGCGGCGGCCTCCGGGGCAACGGGGTCCTTGAAGAGTGTGCCTGGCCACCATGAGACTGGCCTCCCATATGGAGTGGTGCACCGGAGAGGGACTGTGGTTGTGACCCAGCTGTGACGGCCCTCCCGGAGCGATGCGGGGCTGGAAGTTCAATGTCATTGAGAACTGCACCCCGGCGTCCTGCGTGGCGTCGCGGACGTCCAACGAGGCTCCCCCAGCTGTGGTTCCGGCCGGGGAATACGCTGCCCGAAGATGAAGAGTTGAGCCCAGGCTGGTGTTCGTCCGAACGGCGACTCATCCTTTCATCGTCTCCCAGGAGAGGACCATTCGGTGCACACCAGGTTGCGTCTCGAGGCAGCAGCCGCAGGGCCGATGACAGTTTACCAGCCGAACGCCGTGCGCAAAAATAAAAACATTGAAAGCAAGAACAAAACAAAAAAAAACACTGAGGGTTCCGAGGCACCCCCTCCCCCCATCCACAAAGAAAAGAAAAAGAAAAAAAAAACAATGCCGGGAACGCCGATTTCGGATCGTTCACTCTCTTCTTCCCTTTCCCGGGCCACGCACTCTACGAGGTTCCGATCCCATCGGGTTGCCTCCGGCTACGCGTGTTGTAGCTGTGCCGCGGTGGTCCCAGGAAATCCTGAGATCGTTGGTGCCCGCGAACGCCCCTTTGCGGCCGCTTGACCGGCTCATCCCCTTCCCTGGGGAAAAAGGGTTTCAGTTCGCCGATGTGAACTGTCCCGCGGACGAGATCAGAATTCTGGTCCCTCAGCGTGTATGTCAGTCGGGACCTCTTGGAATCGATGACGAAGGGGCCAACCCACTTGGGGGCCAACGCCGCCGAGAAGAACTTGCTCGCATCGCTCTGAACGTGACTTCGCCGAAGAACGGTGTCGCCCACCTCGAACTGCGCATCGCGGTGCGCTTTGTCGTAGGTGTTCTTCTGCTCCGCGCGCGCGCGAGCCCTGTTTCCGCGAGCGGCGTCCAGCGCCCGCGACAGTCGCTCTCTTGTACGCGTCGCGAAATCCTCGTGCGAGGGCACCGCTCTGGCCGCGCTCGGTCGCGGGCGAAGAACCGCATCGGTCGGCGTAGAGAGTTCTCTGCCGAAGTTCAGCAGCGCGGGTGTGAACCCAGTGCTGCGGTTGAGGTTGGACCGCAATGCAAACGAAATCGAATCCAAGTGCAGATCCCAGTCCCGCTGCTTACGAGCATACGCCCCGAGCAGCGGCTTAATGTCACGGTTCCGCCGCTCGGTCACATTTGCTTGGGGATGGTAACACGAAGTCTTACAATGCTTAATCCCGAGGGCCTGACAGGTTGCCGCGAAAACTTTCGAGCAAAATATCGAGGCATTGTCACTCACCAGTCTCTCGGGGAACCCGTAGCGGCACCAGACCTCTGACAGCCTGCTCAGGACTCCCTTGGCTGTCACCTTCCGCATTGGAAACATCTCGACGAATCCGGTGAAGTGGCAGGTTACTACCAACACATGTTGATAGCCTCCGCTTGACCGCGGCAGGGGTCCCATCAAGTCGCAGGCCGCGATCTCCCATGGCCGCGTACTTACGATCGGCTCGAGCAGGCCGGGTGGTCTGCCCCCCCTGGGCTTGCGCTCTTGGCACACGGCGCAGCTCCGGACATAACGGCACAGCTGCCCCTTCATGCCCGGCCAGGTAGCGAAACGGCGCAGCTTATGCCACGACTTCGGTGCACTGCCGTGACCGTCCGCATCGTGGTAGTGACGCAGCGCTGCCACTCTGAGATCGCGGGGAATCACGGTCTTGAACGACTCACTTGAATCGCTCTCTTCCGGAAAGTAGCGCAGCAGGACGCCGTCCCCATCGATGAGGTAAGACTCCAGCTCACCTGCTTCAATGTCTGACTCCTGGGCGGTGGCGCTTGGCCCTCTCGGTGTTCCGGAGTGCCGGAGCGTCTTTTCGCCTGTCTGGTCAGGATCCATCTCTTGCCTGAGCCGGTCGAAGATAGCGCGACAAAACGAATCGCTCTGCTGTGCTTCGAACAGTTCCGTTCGGTTGAACGCCGGTCCCAGTGAGGTAATCGCCTCAGCCAGCTGCGCGACGCCGCGACAGTGGGGAGCGGAGTGCGAGTCGGGATTTCCCGTCTCCCGGTGGATGGCACCGCCTCCGTAGTCTGCTGCCTCGCCCGGTGGGGGATCCACGGGTGCGCGGGAGAGCGCGTCGGCCACCACATTTGTCGTGCCCTTCCGGTACCGAATTCGGTATTCGTACTTCTGCAATGTCAAGGCCCATCGCGCCAGTCTTCCGGCGGGTTCCTTGATTCGGGAGAGCCACGCGAGGGCCATATGGTCCGTCTCGATCGTGAATTCCGTCCCCTCGACATAATGATCGAACTTCTTGAGAGCGAAAATGATGGCGAGGCATTCGCGCTCGCTCACCGTGTAGTTCTTCTCCGCCGGGTTCAGCGCCCGGCTGGCAAATGCCACCGGTCGGATCTCTCCCTCTGCCTCCTGCAAGAGTACCGCGCCGAGACCCTGGTCGCTTGCGTCCGTCTGGATCGTGAAGGGCCTATTCAGGTCTGGCAGTTTGAGGGATGCTGTACGCGCCAATGCCTCGGTCAGCTGGAGGAACGCCTCCTCCTGCGGCGCCTCCCAGCTCCAGGGAGCCGCTTTCCTCAGCAATTGCGTGAGGGGTGCCTGCATGGCTGCGCAGTTCGGGATGTAGGCTCGGTAGTATCCCATCATGCCGAGAAAACGGCGCACTCCCCCGACATCGGTAGGAACTGGGAACTCCAAGATCGCCCGCAACTTGTCCGCGTCGGGGGAAACTTTTCCTCTCTCGATCCGGAATCCCAACAAGCTGATCTCAGAAGCTCCAATTTGGGCTTTAGTCGGGTTTAGTGTGAGGCCGGCGATCCGCAGTTTGCGCAACACGTCCTCGAGGTGACGAAGGTGGTCCTCGAAAGTTTCCGAGTACACAATGATGTCGTCCAGGTACGCGAGCGCGTGCTGCCATTTGGCATCTCCGAGCACCCCATCGATCAACCGCTGAAATGTCATCGGTGCA
Organism: Ixodes ricinus; assembly: GCA_037355805.1. NCBI lineage: Eukaryota > Metazoa > Arthropoda > Arachnida > Ixodida > Ixodidae > Ixodes > Ixodes ricinus. The sequence continues at coordinate 2,950 of JAZHYW010003745.1, read as the reverse complement.
CCTGTTAATCCGAACGGCATCCGAGTGAACTCGAACAGGCCTCGGTGACACACGAATGCAGTTTTGCTTTCGTCGCCCGGGCTCATCTCCACTTGGAGGTAGCCTTTGCTTGCGTCGAGGGTAGTGAAATAGTTCGCTGTCCCCAGATTCGAGATGATTTCTTCGATGCTCGGAAACGGATACGCATCTTTTACGGTCACCGCGTTCAAGCGCCGATAATCGACGCACAGTCTCGATGTTCCGTTTTTCTTTGGCACCAAAACCACCGGGAATCCCCAGGGTCCTGATGACCGGCGAATGATTCCTGACTCCAAGAGCTCATCGACGGCGGCATCTATCGCTTTTCGCTTGGCCAGGCTCACAGGACGCGGATTGGACTTCCAAGCGCGCGCGTCCCCAGTTTCAATGCGATGTTGCACCTGCTTGGTGCAGCCCGGCTGTTCGGTGAACATTTCGTCAAAGTTGTGCAGCAAAGCCGCCAACCTCTCTCGCTCTGGTCGGGACAGTCCATTGGCATTGGCCAACGGGTGGCCCATTGCGTCGCAGTGCGCGACGGAGCTCGGTGTTGGGTGGCTCATGGCGTCGTCGCGGTCAGTTCTTTCCTGTTCTGTCGCTTTTCCCAGCGCTGCCGCCATGGTCCCCGTAGAACTTTCTCGGAAACTCGAAAGGGGCGCCTGTGCCCCCTCTCGGTACCCACCACCTGCCACGTCAATGATGATGCCGGTGTTGGCCAGGAAATCCCGTCCAAGAATGATGGGCACCGTCAGCCCGGCCAAATGGACGAACCGCTGTCTCTGCGCGCGTTGATTCCAACGTACCACGAGACGCACTGCTCCCCTCGATGTCGTCGACCCACAAGCCAACTGGAAAGTGGTCTCCCCATGCCTCACCCGAACGGACTTCTGTTGGAGATGCCTGAGGACCTCGTCCCCAATTAGCGACGCACTAGCCCCGCTATCCAGAAGGGCTGCGAAGTCCTTTCCCGCCACTGTCAGGGAAATAAATGGGGCCGCGGTGCGTGTCGCTGTCCCGACTCGATACGCCGTTGGCACGCACACCGTCGATGGGATGTCGGGGACCCGCTCGTTTGTCTGTTTCGCCGCCGATAACTTTATCGGCGGCCTCCTCCGTTTCCCGAAATCTCCCTTGTGCAGTCGCGCCTATAGTGCCCGATTTCGTGGCACCGAAAGCAGCGGCCTCGCCAACCTGGGATAGAGTTCTCCCCAGTGGGACGTCCGATGCGCTCACCCCTTTGTGGCAGCGGGTCGGCGGCAGTCTGCTCCTGTGCTGCGGCGATCCGTGGTGCGCCAGTCGGCCGGAATTCCGTCGAGTGGACGGCCGCGCTCCTTCCTAGGAGTGATCCTGGTTCCAAGGCGTCGTCCGTGAGCTCCCAGGGAATTCCGCTGGGCTCACCGCTGGCCGCCGCCATTGCGGCCTCCCCCGTCGATAGCCACGTGGCACCGGCCCGTGCCAAGCGCATCGGGGTTCAAGCGTGTCGGTCGGTGCTGGGGGAAGGTGGTACCTGCGCTCCGCCAGTATGTCGGCCTGAACCCTGCGAGCCTCATGTGCGAGCTCACTCAGACTTCCGAATGGGCGCCCACGCAGATACCGCGAAAAGGTGGGATGCGCCTGCCTCACCACCCGCTCGACCTGCTCCTGGTCCGTAGCATTCGGATCGGCGATCTGCAGGAGTTCCTGCATCGCCCGCAGGTACTCGGCGAAGGGCTCAGCGGGAGCCTGCGTTCTTTCCTCCAGTTCCCTGCGCATTCTTGGCAGGTAGTCTGCCGGCAAGAATTCTTGTCGGAAGAGGGCCGTGAACTCGTCGAGTGTTCCGGCTGACTCGCCCACAAGGCGATGCCACGTGGCCGCCGGGCCTACGAGAGCCACCGGCAGAACCCTGCCTAGCGTTTCCTTCTCGGTCAAGCCGGTAGCCTTCCGATATCGCTGGATTGCCAGCAAGAAGTCGGTCGCGCTCATAGCTCGATCGCTGTGTCCGCTGTACTCCGGCACCGGAATACGGATGAGGGTTTTCGGCGTTTCCCTCTGCATGCTCTGTAAGGCGTGCGCGAACGCCGCAACCAACGCCGTGGATTCACGGGACATCTCCGTGCTTTGCGGCATAGACACCACCGGCGACACCGTCGGCGTGTCCGGACTCAGCGCTGCGGTCATCGCCGCGGAGTTCCGCTCCGCCAGCCCCGTCGACGTCGCGACGTCGGCCAAAAACATTAAATCTGTGAGGGCGAAATTACCCGTGGCCATCTCGAACACTTGTTTGGACGTACCCTTCTCACCTTCGCAGTGCCGCGGTATAGACCCGCCAACCAGGGGGACCGCACCGCGTAAACTTTCACGCAGTGTCGTCGACGGACGTTGCGACCGTAATTACGGCTCGCCTGCCCCAACGTTGATGCGCCATTTGTGGGAATTCGCGTACCGCCGCCGATACGCCGTTCCCCACGTGGTCCGTCAACAACCAGAGTCCAGCCTGGTTCTTTCACGGGAGCGGGATTCCGCTCCCCGTTTATTGGTACATAAAAACGCAACGCTACAAAACACTCAATCTATACTACAAACACACGCGACATTACTCAAATATTTACAAACGTACGTTAAGCCCAAAGCTTAACACAAAGAGGGCCTCTAGGCCTCGTGTCCCGCTATTGCCCGAGAGCAGTTGCTAGCACTCGCCTTTCTTGAGCGCCGGCCGGAATCCTAAGAGGCTCTTGCCTCCCGGTTACCCGACAATATCGACCGATGGGCGAGGAGGTTTTCTCCTCGCCCGCCATGGGGGCGTCTGCAGCGCCATCCAGTGGCTAGGAGAGAAAGCGGCCCGTCGGGAGCCGAATTCGAGATCCCGATCAATCCCGCGGCGACACGACCACGTGACCGTGTCTGAGGCGAGGCAACTAAATAGCTGCCCAGCGGCCAAGACTGCTAAATGGTTTGA